>UELV01154098.1:0-10709 GCA_900490015.1 Megastigmus stigmatizans
TGTGTGTGTGTGTGTGTGTGTGTGTATAGCGAGGTCCACGGGGCAGCTGTCCGCATTATCCGAGTGAGATGTTCATTCTTTTGAGAAGCAATTCGGAGCCTGATGCTCTCGCTTCGCGGAGGAGCAAAACTTTTACGGGAAACCAATTATATTTAGGTCCGTTTCGGATTGACGCGCGGCCGGAGTCAAATTATACAATATACACTGTAGTTCTATATTATACAGTAATTATTCTTTGAAGAAGGTGTTCTTTGAAAAAAGTTTGGAACTTTAATTTGGCGTTTGAACGGCTTTATAAACTAGCTGATGCGTGTATATACGGAACGAGATGTGTTTCGAATATATGCTGATTTCATCCTGGGTAATGACTCTGGTAGCATTTTTAACGTGCCGTCATTTTATTGTCAGTTAAATCATCCACGGTTAACCCAGCGATAATAAACGACGGTATTTTTATACTGCCACGTGACGATTATGTATACTAATAAAATATCGCTCTGTTGTTTCGTGGTAAATTGGCCCCGCTCCGAAATAATATACTTTTATTATTATATAGCTTCAGCTTGATTTGGATACTTGTTATGAAACGATATAAAAAAATATTAATCTTGAATAACTTCGCAATTTATTAAGCGTATCCGAGACTCTCAATGCATGTAGAATATTTTTTTATTATTTTAAAGTATTCTTTATTATAATAGTACTGAGAAACTAGAATGAATAGTTTCCCTGGTAGAAAATTAACGAGTTTGACTGATCAACTATTAAGCGAACGATATTCTTTCAAATTCTATATCAGGAATTATATTGTTCAGTTTTGAACTAGCTTTCAATTATATAATGTCTCGTCTGTATGCAGGCCATACTGCTACAGAACCAAAGATAAAGTGAAAATTCAATATATTTAAAAATCTAGCTATAAACTGTCTAGGAACTCCTTAACATTTTCATAAGGGATTGTAGCATTTAAGAATACCGTTTGCTATTCAGGTTAAAAAAATTTTGATAATGATTTTGAACTTACATCAAATGTTGGACCCCATGTAGATATGACCGATCCGTGTTCTGGATCCAGAGTAAAGCCCATGACTGGATTATTTGGTGTAGTTGGTCCATTAATGGCGTAAATCATGTCATCTACATCAGAGAAAAAAAATGATTAAAAATTCAAATTTATGATTCATGTTCAGTGTCAAAGATATATTTTATCGTAATATACAAGTGATACTTTTTCATTTCGCGTACAACATAATTCTGAAACAATTTCAACTCTTATATATACATATACGATTTCTCGAGCAACGAGTCGCGAAACATAAATTCTCAGATAAACATCGTCCTGTGTAAAATACAGAATTACGATAAACAGATAATTCGCTTGGAAGGTTAAAAATAAATCCGGTGTGTGTCTCATGCGTCATGTCCTCGGTAAGCTGTTAAATTGAAAAAGAAAGAGAAGAGGATTTATCTCTTAATGTACAGTTACATCCGGTCTGCGGCACTAACCGCGTGTAACCCAAGGATCCTTATATATTTTGACGACTTTATTAAATTCGACTCGTTCTGCGAGAGAAAGGAAAGAGAGAGAAAGAGAGAGAGAGAGAGAGAGGACGAAGGTAAAGAATAAAAGGAAAGAAAGAGAGGAGCGAACCGCGCCAGAAGCGAAAGACGATTACTATATACAGACCGTGTGAAGTGACGCCGAAAATCCTACAGACACCTGGCCGATGGATAACCAGCGGTACCCACGACAGCATTTCTTCTTCTTCCTCGTCGGCGCGCTGTTCCAGGGCCCTCGTAAGATTGAAACAGACTATTCGCTGATGCTCTCGGTCCGCCACGCAGACGTTGCCGTTCTTCAGTATCGTTAGACTGTGCGGAACGCGTAGTCTCAAAAAGTCTGAAACCATTTTTTTTTCTTTTTATTATTATTATACTCTCTGCAGTTGGGACCAAATGCACTTTTGCGAGCCGTGTTTTTAGCTTGAGTCGCGCGGTTAAATCAAGTCGTCGGAAGAGAAACTGCGCGCGAACAAGATGGCAGGAGCTGTATCGTGTTTTATTAGCTTGTATGCAGCAAAGATAAAACATAATGTTATACAATTAATGATGTCGTAAAGATGCAAATTTTGTCTCAATCAACATTTCTTATGACACATTTTTTTTAAGAATGTGCGAAGGAAAAAAACTAATTTGCGGAAAGCAAGATGCTTCAAGCGCATGACCGTGTTAAATGCTTGAGACACGAATAAATTATAATATTAAAATGTTCTTGTAATTATAATTTATGTAAAACATCGCTACTGCAAAAAATTTACACTTACAATTTTCAATTCTTTGTTATTCTATTTGAAAACATTCTTTGTCCCAAATTCCGCAATTTATTTTATCATACATTTACAGTTTATCATTGTACTATCGATTACGACATTCAATAAATAATAAATTTTATTATAATTTAATTTACGCTATACTTGTTGCTTCATATTATCTACGAGGTATTTCAATATTAAAAGTTTCATTCGCTTTCTCTTCGTGTGCTATAGTCACTTCGTGACTACTCATGTGTTATATTCATGAGATAGCGAAAAGATTTTTAAATCAATGGGTATATAGCTTGTAACGGTCTTATAAGTTCACCATGGCACATAGCATTTACTTATACGCTTTAACCTAGCTTCGAACAATAACGATGACTTTAAAATGTGTATATCTTTTCTAAAAATGTGAATCAAATCCCGCGTTTGTGCAAAATCGTTCTATCTCAAAGTGTATTATACTATAATTTTATAATATAAAGTTAAATCAACGCAAAATTATTCATACGATATAACAATCATTTTCGTTTATCAACAGATGATTGATAAAAAGTTATTATTAATGTCAGAAGTAAGGAATCGGCTGCAGAGTTGTAATAGCTACAGCACGTGAAAGCGAAATTTCTCAGAATATCCCACGGGATCTCTGAGCAACAGATGGAAAGTGTAGCAGAGCGATCCTTATCATCACCAATTGCTGCGCTCTCCATCCATTACCGAGATAAACGATGCCCTTGAAAGCAATGGGCAAAAGCAGAGAGTGTCCCCCAGACTGTCCCTCTCTCGTCCTCCAATAAACCGTCGCATAGCTTCGGCAAAGATCCCCAATGAGAGAGAGAGAGAGAATAAGAAAAATTAATCTCTCCCGCGAGTGGTATATACCTGCATGGCCGTAGGGCGGAAGCTGTCCGAGCATCCGGCCCTTGGGGTCGAAAATGACGATGCGGTCGTTGCAGTAACCGTCCGCGACGACTATCTCGCCGCTCGGCATCACTGCCACAGCCGTCGGCTGGCAAAAGTGGCGCGAGTCGCCGCCCGACACGAATCTCTCGCCCAATACGAGACTTGGCTTTGCCTCCTCCGACTCGATGCCCAGATTCTCTCGTCTCGGGAACTGAAAAGTGCATATAATAAGTATAAGAATGAGATTTGGGTCGCATGCGATCGTGTAAAATGGGGGGAAAACGGCGAAGGTGCTCATGGGGTGTCTGCGGGGAAATGGTGGAAAAAAAAGGAACGACGGGACTCTGATGCGGCGTTGTGCTTGGAGACAATGGGGCTGGTGGAGAATGAAAACTAGGATTTAACAGCGATGATGGGCTCTGAATACGCGGTCTTGGAGAGATTGTTGGATTTCTTGGAGTTGGAGGAGGTTAAGATCGTTGTGACTCAATGGAGTGACTTAGCGGGGACCAAACAGATGCAAACGGTCGTGATGAGACACGGGAAATAGTAATTCTGAGGTTATTAAATTGTGAATTGTTATACGTATATATTAAAATTGCTTTTTTGAAAAGTTAAGATGCTATAGATCTTTTACAAAAACAATTATGTTTTTCAACAACGAAATTTCGGTCAAAGTTTACTTTCACATTATAATGTAATGCAGAAAACGCGTACAGGTATACTAAAATTTTCCAAGAGACAGAAAATAATCGTCATCGACACAGTTTTCCCGAAAATATCCAGATGTAAGCGCGCGATATCCCCAGAAAAGAGAAAACATCTCAGGAGGAACAAGAGTCTCCCTCCCGAGTTCGCATAATAAATCTGAAAGCCTGAGGGTAGGAAAAGGGCCTGGTATACAGGAGCAGCAGCAGCAGGGCCTGCGGCATTGTTGTCCCTTACCTTGAAGACCTGATGCAGAGCGACGTCGGTCAGCCAGACATTGCCATTGGTATCTACGTGTATGCCGTGGGGCAGGTAGAACGCGTTGCTGCCCCATTCGTCTTCTATCTCGCCGCTCTCGGGATTCAACGTCAACACCGTATTTACAGAGATCGGCCCATCCATGGTCTTTGTGTACTGGTAGTTCGCGTCGAATGAGCTGCGAATAATGGGCCAATAATACAGGAGATGATTTCAATAGCGGCGAGACGTTTACGTCGGCCTTGTCAAGGGCTTTTGTGCGCGGGAGGGAAGAGACGGAGAGATGGAACGGAAGAAAGGAGACGATGTGCTTTAAAAAAAAAAGCGCACAGAAGAGAGAAGGTATAACGTCCCGTAGATATCGACAATGAGCTTTGTAATCCCCCAGTCCCACGTTATTATTGGGATTGTCGGTGCGTCTAATGCGCCGTGAAAAGAAGAGCAGCGCGCGCTCGCTCGATTTAACCTACGATTGTTAACGATGGACGCGGCTCTAGGATTTTCCCAAGTGTCCGAGGCTGGTGTTTATTCGACCATTTCTCAATGTTCGTTATCGACGGAATAAGGTATAGGCGCTGAAAGAGCTTGTGTTTAATGCTTGCACGGGCTCGAGATTTAGAGCATTGTGGCGTTACACTGATTTATTATGCTTCGTTTCGAGGTGGAACTATGGTCAACGTGAATGCAGAGATTATCGCTACTTATGTCATGTTTTACCGAAAATTCCTGACGAATCTATTCGTTTTTGGACAGTATACAAGAAGTTGGGCTTGTGATGTCCATAGAACGAAAATATGGCTATTACGTACAACAAATGTTTCACAGTTACAAAAGTACAAGAACGATATTATTTATTCCTAATCACTCTATATTTTAAGCCTTGTAAATTTTATTAATATTCATAGTAACGAAATTTACTATACTCCAGTTTTCTTTTGAACCAAATCAAGTTATCCTTCTAGCAAAGTACCCCTTATACATTTCACCAAAAAAGGTTTACGTAAAGCGTCCAACAACTACTTGGGAAAGCAACAAACAGAGCAAGCCAACGCGCAGCGCGGTATTCATAAGCTATTGAAACGAGGCACTATATATACGCATATCGAGCACCGCGGTGTATACAGAAGCGCGCACAAGTCGCTCCGGCTTAATAAAGAAACAAACTCGCAATTGAACCGGCAAACACACCCACCGCATGCAATATATTTTTCACACGCGGGACCCATAAATCCTCTCTGTCCGTGGCGCACTGTCCTTACAATCCTGCACAACCAGAGGTGGAGAGAGAGAGAGAAAGAACTTCTGCACTCGCATGGCTCTCTGTGTCTTTATATATGCACACTGCAGTTTTTAAGCTGGTACAAAAGAGAGAGAGAGAGAGAGAGAGAGAGAGAGAGAGAGAAACCGTATCGCGCGCGCGCGCTCCTTTTTATCGGCGATGCATCTACTCGATCGTTGCATCGGCGACGCTCGTCGCACTCGCGCGGCCTCGTACATCTCCTTCTCTCTCACTCTCTCTCTCTCTCTCTCTCTCTCTCTCTCTCTCTTGTTTTTTCTCTCTCGTTCTCGCATCCTACCGACTCGACTCTTGCTGCTGCAGCAGTCGTAAAGCAAACCTTTTTATATACATGTATATGCTTTGGCGGATAAAAATTCTCTCTCTTTCTCTCTTGCTCTGAACGGAGCGCAAGAGTGTATATAGAAGAGAGAAGAGGTGTTATTGGTTCGACGCCCTGACCAAGGTGGCGGGGATCGCACCTACGTGTGTGTGTGTGTATGTGGACCTATACATATTGTGTATATATACGCGGTTGGGTCCAATCGGCGCCGCTCGCGGGACTCTTACGTATATATATATATATATATATCTACGTATACACGAACACGGGCCTCTCGCGAGTATTATACTATCTGTTTCAAAAGGTTAGACCCTCGACTCTTGTCTTTTCTCTCTCCCTCGCACTCATACACACACATACACACGTGCTTGCGCGTCTTATCCGGCTGCCTTTCTCTCTTATTCTGCCCTCGCTTGTATTACAGGGAAAACATTGTGAAGGTGCGAGCAAACAGAGAGAGAGAGAGAGAGAGAGAGAGAGAGAGAGAGAGAGAGAGAGAGAGAGAGAGAGAGAGAGAGAGAATGAGAGAGAGAGAGAGAGAGGCTGGGCCCTTTCGGTTCGCCAGCCTCGTTTTTTCGTTTGTCTCTCTGTCCGAATGCTCCTTTTCTTTTTCACTAAGTAGCGAGAGAGCTACTATTTATTGAGAGGACGTTAATTCTGCGCAAATAGATTAGGAGATGTTTAGGTTCCCACGACACGAGTGGTCCTCGACGATACTCGTGTGTGTATTTGGATTGTCCCGCAGGTGCCAGGTGTGTCAATATGTTTTTCTTAAAAATTCACGCCGATCTGGTATGCGTGTGTGTATGTTTGTGTGTATTTAACGCTCTTGTTTAGCGTTGGCTTTGCGTTGGCGGATGGTGTTTGTCGAACTCATTATTCTGGATTCTCTGGACGTGGCTTGAAATTTACTGGGTACTGATTAGGAGTCGATATTCAAGTGGCCGATGCAAATAGGAGATGAGACTCCAGATGGCTTAGACATTATCACTGATTTTAATTATGATTCATAGTTATAGTCTTGGGTATATCTTAATTCAATTATCAACAATTCTACCAGGTCAAGTAATTGTAACAATGTCATTGATAAATTGATAAAAATCGAGCGCGAAAGAAAATTTGTAAATCACATTGATTCCACGATTTCTCACAGGCTCGTTATTTTGTAATTTCAGACGAAACTATATATAAAAATTAATAGAAAGTCCAGTGACGAAGCTGGGAGAAAATCCGTCGTCCATATAGTTACCTCTTGTACCCATAAGCAATAACAAATTCCAACAAATCCCTATATACAAGCCGACACATATTCAATCAGATAGTCCAATTCCCCACAGGAGGCACATCTCGTATAAGCCTTGGCAAGGTCTTGCCACCACCGTTCCATTATGTTATGCGCGGCAATAATTCCTTACTCGTATTCCCAGACGTGATCGCCTCTGTGGAAAATGACCGGTCGTCCCATATGATCGACCGCCACACCGGAGACCTGTCCGAGACCCTGGGGGCTTTTCCAATTCTGATCCTGAACAGGTTGCTTCGTGAGGAACGCCTCCTGTCCGACGTTCGGATCGACTCCCTTCTCGAGGGGTAGCCGACACTGGAAAAACACACACCACCACCATATATAATAGCGCTTTAAAGTCGACGACGCGCACACTGGTAAATCTCAGCGTGGAGCTTATATCGGTTAATAAGCTGCGTGAAAGACATAGGCGGGAGAGGAGGGGAGGTGAATTATTACGACGTATGTGCCATACAGGGGAGTGAGAGAAACAACGAGGAGCAACAGGTTTTTGTCAACGGGACAGATTTTGGACTTTCGTGGAATTATACTTCACATCTCGTGTATCGATCGCTCGTTCATATATATCCAATCTTAGTGTACATATACATAGATATATAGAAAAGAGAGAAAGTGAGGCGTAAAGAGTACCGACCTGCAGGATGTCGAGGACATTCTCGTACAATCTGGCGATGGCCTCGTTCTCGCGTTTCTCGTAGGACAGTTGATTCTCGAGTCCGTAGTTGCTGCTTCCGCCCCCGGCGTACTGATCGCCGATGACACCCGCATCTGTACCCATGTAGAGTACGCCCGACACCAACAGCACCGCCAACATCTTCTGCGCGTACATATCCCTCGGTCGCTCAACACCGAGACCTCGTATATTATATATCTCGGGGATGATTTAGGCTAATGGACGCGTGGCTCTAGGCGCGATTTGCGCGTCTCGACTAAAACGAACCTATACGACCGACTCGATTTTCTCCATTTCTCTCGCGGGACTGCCTGAAACTAGAGAGAGCGATCTCGTTTCGTTATGTGTGTGCGTGTGTGTTTTTCTCTCTTTTCCCAAATCGACGACGCGCGCAGGTAAGGGGATACGCGGCAGCGCCACCCACACGCCCGGGCGAATCGATAAAACCGCGCCCGCGCGCTCGCCGCAAGCGCTTTCGCTTGTGCTTCTATCTATGCGCTTGCCGCGTTCTCTCCGCGTTTTGTCTCAGGCATGCGCACTATAAGCCTGGAGATTTGGCGTAAATCTGCGGGAGTTTTTGAATTTTATGACGCGGTATATGTGATGCTGTGTTTTGCCTGAGCGAGAACTGGATTTCGTAGCGATGTATAAACGGTTTGGGAGCTTTTTTGCGAGTGTGTGTGTGTGTGTGTGTGTTGGACGGTGCAGCATTATAAGGTGGTATTGTAAACGGGCCGGCGCAGTCGTAAATGTTCTACTTTTATGTGTAAATCGTAAAGCGCTGAAGTTGTACGATTGGGCGAGGACGAACGCGCGAGCGTTGTTCTGTTTCTTTATACATATATGCTATAATGTTTATTGAGTCGGAACGATAAAATTGTTGCAAGAGTTAGATGCTAAAATGCTTGGCGCGTATAGGAATTTCACCTTTTAGCTTTTTAGGGAACAGTGTTTCCATCTTACATCTAGATGACCATGGATATGAGGATCCTGGATTTCCTTGAAACTCTCAGTAATTACTTTTTGCGGAAACTAACGAGACCCGTGTATCGGCGTTTTATTGAATAGATCCTGTAAATCAAAATATTCACCAATTCACATTGATTTTATGTATTAATGTATACCTATATATACTACAAAACTATATATATAATATATACATTATGAGAATACAGAGTGTTGAATATCTTGATTACCAGGGACTATTTAATAAAACACCGCAGACGGATGTCGTTATGCAGACAATGCAGACGGGTGTCATTATTTTATTATACAAAATGTAATTCCTAGTAGTTTAAGGAAAATCCAGGACCCACATCCCTTGGTCATCTCCTCATCAGCTAGTGAAAACAGACATTAAAACATACTACGTTCATAGATAATAAAATATTGATACTGCATAAGTTGATAAAAAAAAAAATAATATAACGCTTACGAAATCGCATGAATGACAAAAATGTGCAAAAACTTTCTGGGTCCTTGTACTTAGTATATAGCTGTAAAAATCCCAAGCAAATTATTCACCTCTGCGCAATAAATATAAAATCAAAATTTTCGAAACACCGCATAAATCTTGCTCAACGAAAAAAAAAGGATGAAACAAAAAAACTCGCGCTACTCGGCGCCTCCGTGCACATAAAAGAGGCGACATAAACATCTTATGGTATAACGAAAGCAGCAACATCCCTCGGCCGAGCATCAGCAGCAGTAGCAGCAGCTCTTAAAAAAGCCGCGAATAATAAATTTCGCAAGAATATATAATATACATCGTCCCTACATATCCCTTCTCCTTTAGCATGTCTCCGGAGAATTTCCGTTGCTACACAGCACTGCACAAGTGTGCGCCTATACGTTGTACTTACAAGCCGCGCGGCCGCGATATCATTAGTTCGATCGCGCGTCCGAACACACACACACACACACAAGCCTCTTCTCTCTTTTAGCAATGGACAAAGCCACACACAGGCGCGTGGATGCAGGCAAGCAAAAGCCGGGTTACGCGCCGCTCAGCCGCGAGAAACAATCTGTGCGCGCCGATCGAAGCGGCCCGTGTACATACGCGCGCGTGTATATACATATATATAAGAAAAGCCACTCTGTGCAGAGCGTATAGTCCGTGCAGGGCCGTTAATAAGTGTAAGCGATCTCGCCGCAAGAAAGCGTGTTTATATCGGCAAAAATCGATCGAGACATCGGATATGCGCCTCTCTCTCTCTCTCTCTCTCTCTCTCTACCTCTGTGTGCGTACGTGTGCATTAAAGTTTTATCGTGTATAGGAGTATACGGCGGTGGGATTGTATTGACCGCAGGAGAGTATATATATATATGGAGGCCGCCGCGGTGTGTATATCCGATGTTGTTCTCAGGGGAGAGAATTGAGCGATGAGAGAAGGAGAGAAGCGACTAATCGAACGCGCGCGCAAACCGCACGCATGCACATATCCGAGCTGTCCGCCGCGATCCTTTTTCTTCCCACTCAGGGAGGGACGACGAAAAAACAACACTTCATTGACCAGGTTCTCGGGGGACGCATACGTGCGACATCCGATCAAGTTCGCGGATTTTTTTTCTCTCGTTCACTTCTGTCGTTTATATTGACTGTTTTGACAAGTATTACGAAGCTCACTCTGCATCCGGTTTCCTCGACCACGATATTTTCTTAATTATCGATTTAAACTTTCATTATAGCGCGTTTACTGCACGATTGTATAAAATACACGGAAATAAACTTATCTTCGCAACCTTAATGCACTATTCGACTGGAGTAAATTTACAATACCCGAATGATTCTTATATATGCATAAACGAACGCGCACGAAACGCAATTAAAGAAAGTCTTGCAGCCATATTTCAGCATGCACATATAAGTATATATATATATCCGCATTCGAGAGTATGCATATATATATATATATATATATATA
>UELV01154100.1:0-37770 GCA_900490015.1 Megastigmus stigmatizans
TCTCTCTCTCTCTCTCTGTCTCTCTCTTTTTTGCATTTTGACTAGCGCAGTAGCTATAGAACCTCATTGATCGGATCTTGCAACGTGAAATGCAAGCACAAAGGATGAATATATCTTGCCACGTGAAAAACGTAACGGGTTATTTCTGTAGGTATAGGCTACATGATGAAGAATTGTATAATATATTTCCTTACAGAAATGAACTATAATCTGAATTACAGTATTGAATATAGTATTATTATGTTGAGAACTATAGTGATATTATAGTAAAAACTCTATTATACTATAATAAAGATTATAGTATTTTCCTTCCCTATTATGCAAATTATTAACTACAGTATGAACTACAATCACTACATATATAGTTAATACTATATCAAAAATTATAAATAAAATCATAATATAGTATCTACTGTATACTATATTTATTAATTAAAATAAAAGCAGAATAACTCCGAAATGAGACGAACCCCTCACTCACGAACAAAACTGAACAGAGAAGTTGTTCAATATCTTCAAAGCTGTATCCAGGGACTAAAGACTCTCTACAATTAATAAACGTGCATTTAATCACCAGCCGAACTACTACCAAAGTCTGGATACCTTTTCCACCTGATGGCTTCGCGACACCGAAGCATACCTTACCTTCTCCTACCACAGTCTTGTTTCACTCGGAGAAAATGAAATTCTGGAACCCTTATGGCTGCACTCCTCGAGCATCGTTCAAAGAACGCGACAAGAAAATAGGTTCATCACGACCCTCAATTCCGTCTAAAATTAAAGTACTCTAAGAACATAGTTCTACTTTACTGATTACGGTATTTGGATTCCAAGACAACTGCATTGTTACTTACGATACAATGCAATTGCAATACTGTCAGAACGATTTGAACTCTTGAACGAGTTAATCTTTTATTAATTAGAAAGTATTTCATTTATTATTTCTTCCTCTCAGCACGAATGTCCCCAATAAGAGAGGGAAGTCCAGAATACTAGTATAAAATGTAAAATGAAGAAAAGGAAAAGCAATATGATGTCTTTGTTTAGCAATAATACCAGTATTTTGTTTACTGTGATCAAAATGCTGTAATGTCAGTAAATATTGAGTACAAGATACCCTAAAGGTATAGCGAATTCCGCAGGGTCAAAGAAGAACGCCATAGACTCGGGGCACACAAAAGGCAGCGCAGCTCCGCGCGTTTGCTGCCTTGACAGAGGATCGAATTCCTCCCCCGGCGCCTCTCAATTTCTTATTAAACCATCGGGAAGAAGCGGCGGGAGGTGCAGGGACTTCGGGGAAACCACTGGCGCTCGCTGCGACAGACATAGCGATATCTAATGAAGGCGCGCCGAGATGAGCCTGTGGGAGTGAGAGAACCGTGTATATATCGTCGCCAGTGTCTCGTTTAGAGAAACTTGCTAGGATAGAGAGAGAGAGACCGAGAGAAAGAGAGAGAGAGAGAGAGAGAGAGAGAGAGAGAGAGAGAAAGCGAGCGAAAGGCAAGGATATCGATGCCATCTGACGCGTACTTTAACCCACCCCTACCCCTTGTATAGTAACGTTCGTTACTGCCTAGACACGACGCGCGTATATAGCACTGACATTCTCGAGGTCGAAATTACGCTGAGAATTAACCCTTTTCCGGGTACAAGAGCTCCAACGGGATCTTTATGTGCACGATACGCGAGGCTGGAGTCTGGAGAGGCAAGGCTCTTCTGGATGGGAATTATTTTTGGGTTAAGAGGGCGCAAGACGGGTAATTGGGATATAAGCGAAGGGCTTGTGGTTTGAGAGGTATATAGGGAGTGCGAAGGGATATACCCAAGGGCGCTTGACTCGCGACGAGTTGGAAGATCCGAATAACTGGCTTAGGCATATTTTTTTTTACTAGGTGGTGTTTAAGATGTACGTTGTGATTTGTGGACTCGATTGTGAATTGTAGTGGTAATTGTAGTTGACGCCAAGGGATTGTTAAGTTACTGCTGTTGAGTAATTTATATGGATATTGAACTAACTACAGAATCCAACATTGATATTTGTATTAGAAAAAAAGTGTCGATTATTATTCAAAATATTCTTTGGAATAATTTTGATTACTTAAAATTAATATTGGAATATTGTGATTGAATTTATTTTTCCATCGAAACACGTATTATGTGATAGAATTTTTGAGCTGAAGACCCGAGATTTTCGTAGAAGAATCCAATGACGTTTGAAATTTCCCAAGAACTCACTTTTCGCAAAAGTTCAATATCGACATTACCTCCTTGCCTTTTATTCAAATATTCCGTTATTGATTCAGCAAAGATTTTTGCACTGCACTTTCTCGACTTGCTGCGCAGAATAATGTATGTTCAAAATAATATCATATTTCTTGTTCTTATACGAACACTGTATAAGTTAGATCGTCTCAAAATGTGATATCAAAATGTATAAGAATGTTTCATTGTACAACGTCAATTATAAGATAAAAAAAAAGCGTCCTAACTCCGTATCAGAAGACGATCTCTTTTGGAATATCATTGAAGTAAAATTTAGCCATGCATCCCCAACATCTTGAAAAGCCCCAGCGTAGCTAAAAGAGTTATATTTTTAACGTCTTGTCCATCCCACGTCAAAGAACGTCTTCTGCTCCCCTGCAAAATGTATCACCGATCTCGGTCGGCTCGCTCTTGACATTGTGTACACACAGCCCGCTACACGTATCCAATGTTGCACTCTGTCCGGCAACGGAAAAATGATCCACCAATCTATATACGTCTATATATACCCACATTCATGTATATCCATATAAAAGAGGTCGAGAGAAGAAAGATAAAGCGCATGACGAGAAAGAGAGTAGGGTCGCATCCTATAGTGTTCTCTCTCTTTCTCTCTCTCACTCTCTCGCGCGCGCGTTTCGCTCCCCAGCTTTCGATGCATCGCATTATGGAAATGTGACCTCGCGGCTCTTGGAAATTATGTTGATGTTATGCGATGTCTCTCTCTCTCTCCTTTTCTCTAGGCTGGTCTCTTCGAAACTTTGCTCTCTCTCTCTCTCTCGATCTCTCCCTCTAGTGGGAGCTCGCTTTTCGGCTTATCTTGAATTCATAAAATACAATTATCTTTTTTGCCTCGCCCCGCAGTAGTCGCGGTGGTTGTTGTTGTTGCCGTGCGAATGATATTTCGAGACCGCGTGGGTATGGGTGTGTTGCGGCCGAGCGCACCGTTTTTCTCTCCCCCCCCCCCCCCTGCGTTACTCGTGGTATCGTTCTCCCGTAGATCTCCATGCGTAAATAACGATTAACTTTATACCTATATTTTATGCTTATAATTTTTGTTTCCCTTTTTCAGTAGAATAATTAGGGGTATCCGGCTGAGTCTGCGTTCTATTTGAATTTGAAACTTTGTGCAAAATGATTAAAGTATTTATATTAAAACAAGTTTGTATCTTAACTACAACTTTTGATGAATGAATGGAAAACAGTTACATTAAACGAGTAGCGACGTATAAACAGTAAACTTCAACATCTTATTTCAAATTAAATACCTTTTATGTTTTATAGCCATTGACATACAATATCTGGGTAAATAAAGTTATCTCGTTGAAAAACCTTCACGCAATGTCCATAAAATTTTGGTATCCAATAATTTTGAAGGATTCCTGACCCTCAAGAAATTCTGGACCCCTCGAGGAATTGCATGCTCTTTAAATTCGAGTCAGTGAATATATTTCACTGGTTTCGACAGTGAACGCTTGTTTCACCGTAGAATCGGTGGAAATTTCACTGTTAAATCATTTAATTAACTTTCCACTGAAAAAGCAGTGAATTATTCACTATTGAATAAGTGAATATTATATTCGGTTTGTGCAAGCTCCTGCGAATAAAGACGTGTTACAACATGCTTGAAACATATCGACGGTTCTTACGAAGACTAACACGTTTCAATTTTCTAACGAAGACTAACACTTTGTAATATTTCGGCGCGAAGACTATTACGATTCAAATTTCGCCGCGAAGACTAGTACGATTCGTATTTCGCCGCGAAGACTAGCTCGATTCGTATTTCGCCGCGAAGACTATCTCGATCTCATTTTTATCGTGAAGACAATGATTCGATTTAATAATATATGAAGAGAAAATTTACATTCTTAAGTCTTATAATTAGTCTTCGCGGCGGAATACGAATTGTGCTAGTCTTCGCGGCGAAATATGAATTGTGCTAGTCTTCGCGGCGAAAAGCGATTCGTGCTAGTCTTCGTGGCGAAATTAAACGTGCTACTCTTCGTTAGAAAATTGAAAAATGCTAGTCTTCGTAAGAACCGTCGATATGGGCTTCCTATCGAACTATTGTGCGTGATTATTTTAAAAAAGTTATCAGTTCAGTATAATTGTTACATATTAATATATGTTTAATAAGAAAAATGACTGGATGTTTAAAACTTTAAAAATTTAATAAACATTTAAAAGTATTTGTTGAAATATGTATTTTTACACTCTTAAAAAATATTATTTGAGTTATTTAGGTACGCATTAGAAATATAAATATATTCATTTAAAATATATTTTTAAATGAAAAATGTATAATTATAACCATACATCCAAATGTGTATTTTTAAGAGTATTTTTAATGGCGTAGTCGAGTCTCACTCGGGGAGTCTGTCGAGAACAGACGCGCTTACATTCGATTCGCTCCGCTAAATCATAATAGTGATATTAGTTGCGAAAGTTTTCGTGGGCTTCGGCCCTCAACTCACAATCAGTATAATACCGCGTGTGAAATTATCAATCGGATTTGCGATTGATAATGCTTTCAACGATGGCCTCCATTTCAAGGGGTCTATCGCCTTCTGAAGCAAACCCAATGTTAAAAGATTTCTCGTTTTAAAATTGATTAAACTTTGTACGCTATTATAATCATGAATATAATCATCATCGCTGTCCATTAATACTATAGCAAATTGTAATTTGATCGAATTTTTAGTACGAACGTATAGCGAACACCCAATCTTAATATTAATAAGATCGCAGCTGATTTATGACGACACTATAGGAGCTTGCAAGAAAAGAACGAGAAAATCATTGGATTCTCCAATCGGCATAAAATTCAATCGCAGCAAAACTGTAACAGGCGAGCAATCGATCTATACAACTCACTTCCCTAACTCGCGCCTGAAAAGGTCCAAGAAAGTGAGAAAGAAGGGGAGAGAGAGAGAGAGCACACGTACACGCGAATAAAAAGCAGCTCGTCTCCTCACTCCCCTCCGGGCCTGAATAAAAAGCAACTGTATCCTCCAAAGGGATCCACTTAAAGGAAACTGCGCGACTCTCAAGTGAAAAACAATCGAAAGGCGAAAAGAACTTCCAGGCACTAGCTCCGCACTCATTCCAAGGGAAACGGGAGTAGAGCAACGGCAGCAGCGTCGCAACAACAAAAAAAAGCAGCGGCAGTAACAGAAGCAAGGCAGAGAAAAGAAACGGAGCGAGCAAGCGAGTGCCGTTAGAGTAGTACAATGAAATGCGAAGAGGAAAATAAATACACAGAAAAAATAAGTGAGAGCGAGAGAGAGAAAGAAAGAGAGATCCTTAAAGGATCGCACACACACATAGAGAGAGAGAGGGAGAGAGAGAGCGGAGCAGCCAGGGAGGAAGCTGTAAAAATTTTACCCGGCTCGAGCGAAACGAGAAAATGCGTCCCGAGCTCTTTCTTTCTGTCGCTCTCTCTCCATCTCTCTCTCTCCATCTCTCTCTATGAGCGGGTACACAGGGAAAACGTGAGAGGGGAAACGCGAGATGTTCCGAGATGCAGTATATAGTATGACAGAGAGTGCGAGTAGACGTAGGATTTTATTATTGCTAACGATAATATGCGAAATGTGTACACTCTTTCACTCTTTCCATCCCTCTCTCTCTCTCTCTCTCTTTCTCTCTCTTTCTCTCTCGCCGGCATTCCGGAGTAATACTTTATGCGATTTCGAGTGTTTGCGACGAATTTTATTCTGCCTTGTTACTCGTCTGCATTTGTGTAGATTTAACTTGATACGAATTTTATGCCGAGCCTCAATAATGCATGCGGCAATTGCATTTGATTGGTTTAGACTATTGTTTTGTAAAATTAGAGTTGATTAAAACTTTTTTTAAATAATGCTGCTAACATTTTAATAAAAATATATACTGCCTCGGTGGAAACGTTATCGTGGCGTCTACATACGCTAAACAGGCCTATATAGTTAAACTACAAAAAACTTGATAGTCCTGCATGGATCTGCATAATAAGGCTCTTGATGAAAAAGAACTAAAATACTAAGATTAAATACAAAACATTGCATAGATAGACAATTTGAACAAAAATATCCGTAATTAGTATAGCTTTCACAAAATGAAGCTCAATTGAGCTTTTGTAATCAATGCGGGCTTTACCAAGTATGCAAACATAACCTCAATGTAGTAGCGTGAGAAGTGAACCTGATTTCAGCCAACCCGCTGTCCTTCCTTGATTAAACTATGTTGCGTTAAGACATACATATGTATGTATAATTCTATATAAGCGTCAACTATACTGGCGTTTTTAAGGGAACATTCCGGTACATATCTGTCTGATTTGCCTTGACAGATCTGCACATCGCAGTATTATATACTATGTAGAATAGTACGTTGTGCAACTGGTGCCGAAAATTGGATATTCCATGAGTGGGAAGTTTGCAAAACGAGATGCAGGCAAACGTAGGAACCGAAGGCGAGTTACAGGAAATAGAATACAATACTCTATTTTCTGCTCAAGTTGCACAGAATATTTGTTTTTTTAAAAGCGTGGAAATAGTTTTTTATTGTCTCGTGCCTATTATTCGTGCGAATACACAGTTTGCGCTCAGATAACAGGCATGGAAAGGACACTTCCTCATGCATGCGTTAAAAAAAATATATCTTTATAGCCGGCAGGATAAATTTTTACCAGGGTAATAATGAGATGTAATTATGAAGAGCTACTCATGGAACTCTTAATTAGCACTGCTTGCTTGCGTTACTAGTTTGAAGTATCAATTAATTCATCATTATAACGTTTAAATAACATTTCTCAGTGATACTTGATTGCACAAGAAGTACACTGAGTTAAGAGTTTTCTTTGACCGAGTCAAGATAATTTCCATTACAAGTTTCATAATTAAAATTTAATACATTCTTGGGGAAACACGAAATTTTTATTTCCTCGAGTATTAATTAAATCACTCTAACAAAGACTGTGTTTTCACTTGAGCTCTGAAACAACGAGTCCTAACAAGTAAAGAGTCTTACAGATATGCTGCGCTAGTTCTGCTTCTATCCACGTATATATAAGTATAATACATCTCTTTACTCAAGCCAAAACTACTGCAATAATAGGGGAAATAGAAAGAGAGAAGAAGAAGCCACGAAAATGCAGGGCAGATACAGAAGGAGAGAATGATAAAGGCAAAAATGAGAGGCAAAGAAAAGCTAGCGATAAAGTGAACGCAATATTAGCGATGAAAGGTGCAGTGGAAGGGGATGAGGAGAAAACGTTAGCTAAAATTAAAAGTTAACAGCTGCGCGCGCTCGTAACCTCTTTTCCTCTTCTCCTCTTTTTTCTTGATGTCGAGTTGATATTCAAAAGCCGCGAAAATCCGTTATTAAATTCGAATAGTCCGCTCGAGGGGGTGCAAATTATTAACATTTTTCGTCTGCGCCTCGAGGCGAAATACTTTACGCGCTTATGGTTCTCTCTCACACATACACATACACATACACACACGCGCGCGCACTTCGTGCATATATATAAAATGTATATGCGCACGAGTGGGAGAGGAAAAATAAGAGTGAAAATGTACGAGGCGAGCATAAGCAGTCGTCACCTCTCGGGGTCGCGTGTACAGGGTCAAAATTGCGAGCGCAAGCGCTTATTCGGCGCTTGGTTAAAAAGGGAGGTATTTTTTTTTAGTTTTTGCTTTAATATGGCGAAGGCCGCAGAGGACTTCCACCGGGCTCTCGCGTTAGTTCTCGTTATTTAAGATTTTTTAAGCGCCAACGCAAATTGAGTTCGTATTATGCGTTAATCCATTTAATTTGTTGGGCTGTGAACCGCTTCATAATTACGAATGGTAAGAGGGTTTTCACCCACTAGTGAAGCTCAATTATAGCCATCGTATAGTTGGGCAAAAAATGTAGACGGGCGAGAGAAAAAGCTTGTACGTGATTAATTTGAAGAATGGATTATTATCGCATAAGCATATGTAGTGGGAATTTAAACTTATTGTAGGTACATACAATTATTATGCAGTTATTTAAAAAGAAAATAACAATTTGTTTATTCACTAGCTTCTTTTGATATTTTTGGGGGCTATCTGGCGCAATTTCGACAAGAATAGAATCTTTAAAGATATTTCACTAGATTTTACACAAGATTTTCGCAAAAACAGTACAAAAATATTTTTATCCGTAGAAAATAATTCTATAACTTATTTGCATACGAACATTATAAATAATATTAAAGGGTCTTTTTAATATTATTGTCTCTCTTTTCTAGTAATTTGTTTACTTCTTATGGACTGTCGTCAATCATAATTATGCACGAGAAGTTGGAGCAGCCGTTTTTATACTTGTGATAAATTCGGTAAGCGACGTCTAAAGAGAATACGTTTGATAAATTACGACATGATAATTACTTCGCTTGACCTACTAATAACCTAAATGCTAATTAGTAAAAGAAATATCACTGCTTAGATATTAGAGACGAATGCATTATACAGATCCCAAATGCTACTTAGCAGCACTTTGTCATTTCCTTTGATTAGGTATAACTTTTTTATAGGCTAGTTGATGGAATTTAAGTTAATAATTGATGGAATATGTTTATTATTAATTATTTTTTATACTTTGGATAAACTATATTATAGCCAAGAATCTTTGTGAAATTGGATTTAGAATCCTCTACACATCGTGATTGGTTTACCCGATTTTCAAATTTTAAAATCCATGTTACATTTTAAAATTTTTTGTTTTTAAAATTGTTTAAAAAAATTGTTTAGCTAAGTGTCAATTGTCAGCGGTTTTTAATATAAAAATAATAAAATAAATATTATATATTTAATAATATAAGTAAATTTATAATATAAGTAACATAAACAGATGACACACTGTACTAATTTTTATGAAAAACATCCATTAACTAGGTGACTTTCTTTTCGTCCAGTTCGCAAATAAATGTTTCTCGCAAAAAGAAATCCATGAAAAAAAAAGAGAAAAGAAAACCAAGCCTCCAAGTTCACTTCACTCTCGATCGCGGAAAAGACCAGAGACGCGCAGAGTAAAAGTCTCTTCTCATCGAGGGAGAGAGAGAGATAAAAGCGCGAGCCTGTGACATCCGTGACAATGCGAAGAGCAGGGCAATCAACGGCTGCTGGCACCGCTGGCGTAGAGTGAGAGAGAGAGAGAGAGAGAATAGAAAGGTACCTACCGTCGCTATGTACCATGTTCGCCGCCGCCACGGCAAATTAGAAAGAAAGAGACGTACGTGCACACGCGTTCGATACATTTCCTTCTCTGCAGCGTCACTTTGGCATTCCGCGCGCACTCGCTACTTTTTTTTCTACCAATTTAGCCTAGGCGAGCGAGTGGCGGCCGAGGGAGGGAGGGGAGGGTATAGGGGGCATTAAAATGGGGCCACACTCGTTAAAGAGGCCACGTCGCCGCATGAATTAAAACGCGCTTACTCGTGTGCGACCTCCTCTCCGCGACTTTGTCCGCTTTGCTGCTGCAGCATTTGCATGAGCACGTATATTTTTCCCGCACGTAAAAAGGAGAAGGAGGTTTACATGGTGCTCGTTTTTTTTTTCTTTTTGTTGGGGAATCGCTCTCGGGTGTTCTTATATTAAGTCCGATCGATGCAGCGCGGGTATAAGAGAGGCGCTCTCTTCTTTCTACGATAATAATGCAATATCGGCGAGACACTCTGCGTTGGCTTTTTTTTCGTTTCTCCCGCTCGCCGCGGGCCAATGATGATATGCGCAATTTCGTTAAAATTCCATCAAGCAGCGGCGTGGTTCACTTGTTTCTTCTTTTTTTTATCTTTGTTCAGGTTGCGGTATATGGGTTTTATTTGACGCTGGATAGGTAGTGGATGCCGCATCAATTTTGTTAGCGAGATGACACGAATTTAGAGTTACCCGAAATGTAGCAAAATCATGGTGAGTACCCATTTTGGATGTTTCAAAGTCTGTTGATCGTTTCGAATTTTGGAAAATACGCAACGCGGAACGTCGGAACCATTTGTATATAGGGTACATATAAAGCTCGTAACGACTTCAGTTGTACGGGACCAAATTCGTAATACAGTTAAATAAATTAAGCGATCTGCAGGGCCCTTAACCTGTTCAAACTCACTGCGCCGCCGAAAGTTTGCGTTCGGTTTGGCGCGCGTGGTCCTGTCGAAACTTTTGCCCCCGAATTTTCATTAAAATTAGAGCTCTGCTTGTCGCGTAAAGTTGACTTTCCGCTGTAACGGCTTAGGCTCTCCATATACAAACTATAGTCGCAACAAATTTAACTCGCACATGTACACATCGGGCGTTCGGTAGCTTTGATAGCAATAACGCATTTAATTCGGCGATCCGTTGCAAAAATTTCGGCCAAAAGTTATCGCTCGGGCCATCGGTACTTGAATCCTGCAACATGAGCGTACACGTCGATCCATATAGAGCCATTGATTCGCAAAATTAATCACAAAGACTATTAAATCAACGGTTATTTTGCCGATAGCTCACTGTCATCCCCGCCCGTCCCGAACATTTGATGAACGCGCGTATACGAGCGATAAATACGAAAAAGGTCGTACGCGTGTACACAGGTGGCGATGCGAAATAAACACACATTCGATTCAATGCAGAGTCGTAACTTTTAGGGCCGGGTGGTTTAAGTTGGTGCAATCAATATTGTTAGCGCAAGACTGATTGTTATAAACCAGCGATATAGAACCAAACAAAAAGACGCTTTCATCATCAGCGTATATTATATATATCGTCCTCACATGCGCGCACGAGAAAATAAATAATAATTATTATATGGCTACGGGTGAGCGACGAACGAGCGGCTCTGAATTTTTTAGCCGCTGGTACCAGCGCACGCGTGCGGGACGGAAGCCGACGAAAAACGAGGGAAGATACCAGAGAGAGAGCGAAAAGAGACAGGAGAGAGAGAGGAAGAGGGAGAGAAGCGCGAAAGGAGATTAAAAAGCCGCAACCGTGAAATGAGAGCTCATCGCGCGATGCGCGACGCGTACAAATCTGTCGGTTTCAATTTTTATGCGCCGCAGAAAAAGAGAGAGAAGATAGAGAGAGAGTGGAAGGCAGCTCTCTCGTACGTTTCAGCTTCAAGGGTTTTGCCCCGGCCGCGAGTGCCAGTGCTCGAAATTCCTACACACGTACAGTACGCCTGAGGGTAGTCGTAATTATTATATTTTTTATGCCGGTACATTCCGCCGTATGTACGCGGTTGAAGAGTCAATCTCGCTGTGGAAATTAATTTTATCAAAATTTCTCCCTCTCTCTCTCTCTTTCACTCTCTACCCGACGCTACGCTGAATCGCGCGTGTGTGCTTATACAGGCTTGAGCGCGCGTGCGTATGTGTATGTATGTCTGCGTACATTCACGCGATGAGCTTGACTCTCGTTCGTTTGAATTTTCAGAAAGTTTAATCTTGGCGGCCTTTTGAGTTATATTATTTTAGATATACACATAGTAGGCAAGGCGCGCGCTCCGTGGATGCACGGGAAATTAGGTTTCAAAGAGTAAAAGTGACGACTCGCTTACCCCGGCAAAAAATGATCTAATTTACATCAAAGGTAACTTCGCTTTCGTTGCGTTGAAAAGGGGCTAGAGCTTGAAAGCAGATTGTACAAATTCCATCACTGGTAAATAGGCTAATCGTGTGTAGCTCTTTTAATTTTATGATGAACTCTCCTCTCTCTCTCTCTCTCTCTCTCTCTCTCTCTCTCTCTCTCTCTCTCTCTCTCTCTCTTGTTGCGCTTCCATCATTCGCTCAAAAGTAATTGTATTTGTTCATCTCCCGTGAAGCGAAACCTGCAATGTTCAATGGATTTAATTAAACTCGGTTATAAACAACTAAACACTGCTTTGAGCGAGAGCACTTTGCTGGTAATTTACCAACTGGAAGATTAACCCAAAGTAATGATGTATTACTAGTTAATATACAATCATTGACTGAACTGTTTATAGTATTTGATTTTTCCCTTGGCTTTGACCTCAAGGTCAAGGTCGCGACAAAGTTGGATCATTGGAATACCGGAACTGGTCCCCGATTTTGCAATCGATTATCTAAACAAAAATGATGACTTTCAAGTCGGTTCCAATGGTGAAAAATCATATCTGAACGTAAAATTTTCCGCTCTTTCAGAATCTGGAGTCGAAAATAGAGCTTCCCGTTCAAAAAAATAAAGTTGAGTCATTTTTGTTTAGGTAGTTGATTCCTAAATCAAGTGGAGGGGTCAGATACTTTTTGAAGACCCTGTATATATATAATATATGTGGATAATAATATAGTTTGAGTATATGTATCAACATTAGCCACATATACCAAACACGCGGATAATATCGAGAATATTTTCCAAAAGCAATTAAAACACTCCTTCAGTCAAATGCACAAAAACTCCGCTCCTACACCTCCAAATGCACAAGAATAAGAGAAACAAAACAAATGGCAGAACGCGAAAGAGAAGGAAAGGCTATACGTACGCTCGGCTTCTTTCGAACTGTGCGTACATTTCGAAAGACTGCCGAAGCGTCTCGCGAGCTACGCAAATCCGCGGCTGTTGAAACTATGGAGCGCAGAAGAGAGAGAGCACGAGAAAGAGAGGGAGAAAGCGAGGGAATAGCAACGCGAAAGATAAGAAAGGTAGAGAGAAGCCGTGGCTTAAGCGGCGGCACCGCGAAAAGGCGATTCCTCACCGTCGAAAACTTTTTTGCCCACTTCGCTCCCGACCAAGATTTACCGCGGTTTATCAAACGCGAGCAGCGCAGGCAAATGCCATCCGACGTGCTGCTGGTGCTGCTACTACTGGCCGCGGACTCTCATTTCTTTACGTTAAAGAAACCTTTCGGAAATTTCGCGAGATTTGAGACAAGACTGCTGCTGCTGCTGCTGCGGATTCAACACGAGGACGAGCTATTGAACGGATATATCCATAAATTTTTCAGTGCGCTCGTTGTGAATTGGTGATTGCTGGAGTGTCGTGCTGGTTTTTTCAGATTAGCGTTTTGGATTTATTTGGTTGGTTTTGTCCCCGTACTAAAAAAGATCATTTTTTGGAAGCAAGTGGAAACTTCAGCTTGAATAAGTACTACTTGCAATGAAAAAATTCTAAATAATTTAAAATAATTTTTAAATAATATATTGAATTGAATTTAATTTATTTTGATATATATATATATATATATTCGAATCTTTTATTATATTATACATATTATATTATACGTATATGTATATAATCAGTATATTCGTCATAAATGAATTTGCTTATTCTTTTTTTGAAATTTGTTTACGGTACACGTGGAATAATTTTGAAGTCCTGCTACGAGCATGGGCTGTTTTTATATCGGGCCCATATCTATACCTCACCGCGTTTGTATAATATTCACAGTCCTAGAGCGCGTGTTAGTAAACTAAGGTTTTCGTCAGTTGAGCTTTGGATACAAAACAAATGAATTTTTAAAAAAACTTGGAGAAAGTTTATGCAGTTGTATTCCCAACCATTAAATTATTTCGCCCTCTGATGGTAAATATTACATAATGTGTTATACATAAATTATATGCTGAATAAATGCATTTAAAAATGAAAGAACTATTTTCAGATTTTATTTAGGTTTCATATTTCAAGTGTTTGCATCCGAAACAAAATTTCTTAAGGAACATAACCTTTACACAAGAAGAATAATTCTTACTTTATTATCCTACAATTTCCAAGCACGAAGCTCTACATCTCAGACCTGTGTACGGAGTATCCTCCTTCCCTATTGCAATCGGGAATCCACAATTTATTTCGAAAGGCGTTGCGTCGAGCGGGAGAAATCAGTAGCTCCCCGCGGTATCCTGAAATTTCAATAGCCGCGCTCAGGTTCCGCAGCAACAGCAGCAGCAGAAGCCTCGGGCAAAAAGAGGTCGAAGCTCGGAACTAACGTTAAGAAGTGAAATGAGAGCCAGGCTCCTGCAGCTGCGGAGAGACGGAAAAAGTCTTGCAGCTCTCGAGAGCAACGCCGCCACCACCACCGCCGGTAGAAGCTATATTTCGAAAAATCCCGTTAGTTAGTACAACCGGCACGTTCCGGGATTTATCTTGGACTCTGCGGTGCTGCACGCCTGTGTGCTTATATACGTATATATATATATACATATGTGTGGAGAGGGTAAAAGGGCGGCTAGTCGACCACCTCTCGACGCGTGCCTTTTTTTTCTTCCCTTTTCTCTCTAACGCTTTCCCCGCGCCAACCCGTCGCTTTTTACGTATAAGATCGGATATACGTGTGCTGCGCGCGACTGCGTGCGCGATAAGATTTTCTAGAAATCATCGAGCTTGATTATTGCCTGCTCCTCCTTCCTCCTCCTCGAGATAATGTAATAGAATATTTTATTTGTATTGGCAATTTCGGTCGGATGTTCTCTATGTATAATGCGTGAATGCTATGGTTCAACGAGGGTTTACTACGACGATGTTCAAGAGAGTTGTTGAATGTTTTTTATCCAGCGGAGAAATTATTATTGTCGATAAGCATGCATTATTGTTGAAAGAAAAGTTAAACAAAGGAAAATATGTTTGGAGAAATATGTTCGATAACGATTCGTTCAATCGAAGACTAATTCTCCTCCGTATCGACGCGAATAAATTACAATTTTCCGCAATCCATCGATTGCCATCATTAATTACGGTATGCCCGAAGAAGAAAGCCGCATAATACACATTCGCACGCAGCCGAGAGACGGAGATGATTATTTTACGAATCGATACACCCGTTGATCTCCTTTTCTTCCCTCCTACCGCTCTCCTCTTTTCTCTCTCTCTCGGGATTCATAACAGCGAACAGCAAAAGCTGCGCAGCGCACATTTATTGCCTCTTCGGGATCATTGATTGCGTCCATTAATATACGCGCCGTTGCGGCTACCCGTAGACCCACTTTTTTTTCTTCCTTCCCTTTTATATTCCGCTGGAATTAATTATATCTCAGGCTCGTGCCGATCGGTCGAATTTCATCGGATCCTCCTTAATTTTTTTGATACGTAATATATATACTTATTTTGGTAATTGATAGCTGATGCTTTCTCGTCCCTTCTGTATTCGCTAAGAACCTTCATCATTCATCGACGAATCGCTGATTTTCAATTTTTTTATATTTTTTTTCTCCCTCATTTTAGTACTATCCGATACACACATTTTCATTGTCTCGCATTGAAAGCATGAAAAGATTTAAATACATGCAGATTAAACAGCTTTTAATGCGTGTTTTAAATGTATTCAATGAAAAACATATCCCTAAAATATTTTATACTTTTATTTGCATTTAGAATGCACACGTAATTCCAGAAAATTACGAGAGCAAATTCATATTTAAATATCAATCCATTTCAAAATGCACCACTGACTTTGTTCAAAACACACATTTTTACATTTTTCAATTGACAGCTATAAAAAAGTGGTAATAAAAAAAAATCGAGCGCCCAAATTCTATAACATAACGTATTTCCCTCGCCCGCCGATAAAATCAATATAAAAAGCATTTTCTTCGCCCAAAAATTTAAAGGCACGAGCGAACTTCCTTGATTCGATTGCTCGCACGCAAAAAATTCCAATATTACCGGGGCCCGCACACATACACACACACACGCGCGCGCGCGCGCACACCCACACAGACAGAACTGACGATTCGTTTGAGAATGACCCTTTGAAGGTCCTCCATCTCTGCCTCTGCCAGTATATCCAAGGCTGCATGCGCGCAAACGCCACGTCTGTATATATATGCGATTACGAGATTTCATCACGCGAACCCACGTGTTCAGCGCATTACGCGTATAAATAACGCTTTCCCGCTCTCTCCGCCTCTCTCTCTCTCTCTCTCTCTTGCTCTCTCTCGCTCTCTCTATTCTCTATACATACACACATATAGAGATACACATGTATACGAGCTCGGACGAGTGCAGTGCGCGCGTCGGGAAAATTTAATAAAAAAAAAGGAAGGAACGAAAAAAAATTCGTGCCGCGCGCACATACAGAGCGCGACATGTGTCTATATATGCAACGCGAGGAGTAGAAAAATAACACGTGCCGCGCGCGCGCGCGTTATACGCCCAGCTTGGCACACGCTAAAAAAAAGAGAGAGCGAGAGAGAGAGAAGGAAATAAAAATGCAGACGACGCGTACTCTCGCTGCAGTGCGGAAAGGTTTCTTTTTAGCCGAATGACAGGGTGCAGGACACGAGTGAAAGAAAAAAAGAAAGAGTGATTTTTCAGAGGGGCTGCTTTTCGCGCGCCCAACACATACCCCGTAATTCACGTTTTTAAAGGGATCAATCTTCCTTTTGTTTGTTTATGCCCGGTAAAGCGAGTATGGATTTTCGTTTAGTTAACGTGTCGGGGAAATTTGGGATGTACCAGCGGGGTGTGGTTTCCTAGCTATAATAATTTTTGTATAGCTCCCAACTCGAACGGGATATACGATAATTTTTTTTTAAACCGTGTGCTCATCGAGATCGTGTTTGACAAAAAGTGCAATGTCATTAAAAGTTTAATTTTTCTTTGCAATTCGGACGAGAACACATTGTACGCGTATCACGGACGTTAACAATTTTCACTGAAAACATATTGTGTCCGTCGGGCTTTGTCGGAAAATATACGGGGGAAAATTAAAATTAAAAATTTACAATTCAGCGAGTCCTTGGGAACGATCATATGTAAATGGAAATGCATATCTGGAGCAAAAAGAGCGTTCTCGGAAAATATACGTATTAATTTCAGCAACGATTCGAATAAACTATCAATAGAGCGATTTCTTTTTATACCGTAACGAAAAAACTCACGCGGCCAGTTAAAAACTTCTGCTCCACGCAGTTTTCCGCATATATAACGTGCACTACTCGCATGTAGAGAAGAAAAATGTCCAACAGAACTACATGACATAAGAGTAACCGTTCGTTAATTAATTTCGTGCTTGCCTGTTCTTCATCTGTCATCTCGCGCATGAGCCCGTGTGAGTGCGAGCATTACATGTGTGCAGATGTTTTTTTTTTCAGATTGTTGTGAAATATTTTATCGCTCGCGTAACCATATATGATGTTAATTTAAAACCATGCAGGATTAGGGATTATTTTACGTCTACGTTCTGAGCACTTATTTAAAAGTTACACTGCTTTTCAAGACTATAAAAATAAGTATATATTAGGAATTTATATACGTAAAATAGCATTTCTACAAAATTTTTTAATCATCCGCTGAAACGTTAAATTTTTGTGTGCCAATTTCAGCAGTGTTTAAATAATA
Organism: Megastigmus stigmatizans; assembly: GCA_900490015.1. Lineage (NCBI taxonomy): Eukaryota > Metazoa > Arthropoda > Insecta > Hymenoptera > Megastigmidae > Megastigmus > Megastigmus stigmatizans. The sequence continues at coordinate 17,535 of UELV01154100.1, forward strand.
CATTATGGTTGAATGGAGTGCAATGATGTCCTCATTTTGCATAAATCCAAGTAGTTTTTGTACTAGAACTAAGATATGAAAAATATTGCCATTTCGGTAATGTAGGACTACAACATCCTGTTAACAACTTTTAAAAATTGTAAATTTATCTTCAATATTGAGAAATCGAATTGACAAATTTATGAATATAGCTTAAAGTTATAGCTATAATTCTTATGGGCTTAAATTAAGAATATCATTCGAATAAATGTAAATATATGGAAGTCCCTGATCCATGAAACACCCATCACTTTGCCTCCTAAAACATACTTTTAAATTTGTCAAATCCGTTATTACATCTTTAAAATAAACAACCTAAAATCACAACAATGTTTGTTAAACAATACAATAATGAACATTCCACCAGCGATTGTAAAAAGAATCAATAACGCACTTTCGAAAAATAAAACCTGGGACCCTCATTAACAAAATCAACTGGGAAATAAATCCCACACGCCATAGCGGCATTTATTAAAACTCGAGTTCACTTATCTGTGCATTTTTTCCGCGGTACATTTATCCGAAACAAGGAAAACGCAGGGAGATCGTGGAATAGGAACAATAGCGCCCGACAAAAAAGAAAAGAGAAGAAAGGCGCGCGAGAGAACACAGCTGGTGTGCATAAAGCGCCACGAGCTTGCACCTGCTTCTTTCCTTTTTTTCCCTCTCCTTTTCTCGTGATTTCGCTCTTAACGCCGCGGTGCCGTTATTCCGAGGCCATTGCCCGTAAATCGTTTATTTAGTCGAATGTAAAAAGTACTTAGCCCGTTCGATATATATAGAAAAACGACTTTCTCCTTTCTATTTTCTCTCTTTCTCTCACACACACACAGTCGATCTCTTACACTTCGTCGTCTTCTCCTCCTCTTTCCGCTACTTCGCTTGAAGGAAATCGATTTCCTCTTTGGCCTGGTTCAGAGTAGTGACGTGTAGGCGATAATCGACTCACTTAATTGATTAACCTAAAAAGGTATGGATTCGCGTTAATTGTGAATTGATCGGTTTATCCGTTGAGAAGGTTATTTCGACGCCGGTATTTCGACGCCGCGACCGGTCAGAGAATTGATTTCCTTATTTATTCTAGAGACTTTTTAAGCGGTAAACCTTTTTGTTCAAACTTTATTATTTATTGTTCGGCTAGCAAAATCGTTAATTCTTTAACGAATTATTTCTAAAGGGGAAATAGTTATAAAAAAATCATACACAAGGTAGGTACAATAAATAATAAATTATAGCAAAGGTTCTTTTTACAGGTCTTTGTCCACACTACAAGATAATTCAAATATTATGTGCAGGTATACTTCGCAATTTGAGAACTATGAACAAAACTACTACCTACCTTTTGAGTTAACATTTACCTCATTTTTTTGAGCTGTACCAATTTGTACCAAAGTGTACTGAAACACAGAAAATTGTTTGTTATTCTAAGAATAATTGTGTGTCTAATTGTGTGGTAATGTACCTAATTATCTAATTGTGTGAAAATATGCCAATAAGTCCCAATTCTGTATACCTAGGCACATTTTCGTACATTTTGGTACATTTCTGCATAGTTCAGAAACAGAATATTGATTAAATTATTTTTTAATAACACAGTGGACTCCCGTTTTTTGAATGGTCACGAGGTTGTATGCTTTCACGAATCAACGTTTCCCCACCACAGCTCCTTCACACTCGGCTTCGAAAACTGTTTTCCGCACGTTCGAAAAGTAGCCGCGCCGACTTGGTCGCACTGAGGCCCGTATACTCTTTGTTAGCCTACGTCGATATAGCCTCTTTTGTTTTTATATAAACATGCGCGGAATCGTTAGGTGATTAGTTTGAACGCGCGTGCCGAAGGGGAAGCGGACATAATATGAGCGGTCAAAAACGAGAGGCGACTTTGATTATTGATTATAAAAGTAAATCAAATATACGACAATATAAATTCCACAATTATTATAATTATTATAATAAATAACTTTAATTTGCGTAGTAGAATATTATTTATTTTGTGCAACAACGTGAATTCATTAAATGCAACTAAATATTGCACGGAGAAACAATGTTCTCGCCGAAATTTGGAATCCAAATTTCGGTAAAATTTAACCGATAATTACAAACATAATGAGATGCTAGTAGTCTAAAACGAAAGGCAACAAAGCGCATCCACGCATCAAATAGATCCTCCAAGCATAACTACCAGACCTCAGCATATACACTTACATAATTCAGCGAACTTTCCGCAGTTTAATTTAAGATTAGCGCTACAGTGTACATACACTCCCCTAACACGAAAGCTCTTAGCTACGTCTGTACGCACGCAAGTAAGACACGCTTGAAAAAATAAGGGAAACTTAGTCGTCCGTTCTACCCTGGCGATGGTCACAAGGCGCGAATAAGTCAGACGAGGAGAATTTCTCCAAGAAACCGGAACAGCCAGACTCAAATATAAACATCTTTCGTTATACGATAAAATTAACAAATTTAAGGTATAGTTCATATTTTGGAGTTGGAACATAAGTAGAACTCGAGTTACGAAATAGAGAGAGAATTGATCAGGAAATTAAAAAAAATTTCGCTTAGCAGCACAACTTGATTAAATTTGTTTTAAATAAAATTTAGTATCAATGATATTTCCTGTATCTTTATATTATAATAGCATCATCTTTATTAGTATTAGAAAGTGCAATAATATTTCCCGAGGAAAAACTTTAGAGCCTGAGCGAAGCGAGGGCTGGAATTTCCTGAAGGAATAATGTACTTTGCTCCCATGCGACATACGTTCCTTTACTCCCGATCCCCCTGTGTCGTCACTTTATTGACCAAAAACAATATGCTCTACGTAATAATACCACTTTCTGTCCCGTGGGAATAAAGATTCTTTCTGTCCCCGTAAAAGAGAAAGAAAGTGGCTTATTCTTCCCTAGGAAGAAAAAACTGTTTATTCCCCGTTGACAAAAAATTTGTGTCTACGGGGAATAAAGAATTCGTTCTTTCCTTAGGGAATAATAAGTTAGTTTCTTCCCTGTTATGAGGGAAAGAAAGTGGCTATTACAGGGGGATCGGGAGTAATAGTACATTTCGACACGGGGGCGGAAGAGGATTATTTCACTCACGAGACGTTTTTCGGCCGAGCGAAGCGAGGTCGAAAATTCGAGTGAGGGAAAAATCCTCTTACGCCCTAGTCTCGAACCGTATTTTTCATCACGAGAGCCGTAAAGTCGCATCAAACATGCGATTTTGTGGTTAGAGTGACGAAAAATATATTATCGTTCATACCCTATAATATCATTTATCATTTTTTGTGCGCTTCTTAGATTTTACCATGGTTTTTTCTCTACAACAGTTATTAGAATCTATCGTTATACTTACCAGAGAAAAGATAGAATAAGATTCGCGGGAGCCAAACTCATAACAAATTAGAATATAAGAACGAATGCAACAACTAGAGGAACGTACAAAACGACTACTTCATTTATAGAGTTAACCAAAATAAGAGTTAAAAAAATTTCTATGGAAAAATGCAAGAAACGTAAAAAATGAAAGTCAGTATTTCGTCATACATAAAATTTTAAAAAATTTGAAAAATCGATTTTTCATGGATTTTTCTTTAAAATAATTTTATGTTTAAATCAGGTTTATACGTATATGTACAAAACGATTCGATTGATCACATCGAGCAAAGGATTTAATTAATTATTCTCTGCGATGGTGTACTGCTTAATTACAGTCACTTAATGACCACGTATTAGAGAATATCACAATATGCTCCTTATTCATTTCGATAATAACCCATTGAACACGGATCTCCAATAATCGCGATTTCGTCAATCGATTAAAAGAAAAACTGAGCAGCGCGCGATGAGTAAACACATTTCTCCCGAATTTGCTCGATAAATTTTCACCAAGCTGAACGAGTTTACGTGGCGAACTCGCGCACGAAAGCGAGAGAGAGAGAGAGAGAGAGAGAGAGAGAGAGAGGAAAGAAGAAGCTCAGCGACACTTGATACGCGCGAACGACGAACGAGCTGCACGTACACTCGAAGCCCGTACAAACAGGATATTCTCTCTGTTCTCTCTCCGCGCACGAGCGCGTAAACTTTGTCTTGTCTCTCTTTCTCCTCGCACTGTCGCTTCTATATATATATATATGTTCACATATACACGCATATATATATATATGCATGTGCGGGTGGGCCGTTCGAAACTTTGAATGACTTGTCGGGGAGGTAATGCCAAATACCTACACGAGGCTTTTGTGAGACTTGACGCAGGTTGTTATCGTTGAGTCAACTCGCAAGAGAGACTGAGCACACGAGCGAGATTATGCGCTTACATATGCGCGCATAGAAGACACTCACGGGGAGGAAAAAAATTGAACGTAGCACTCGACGATTATGTTATGTGTAGCATGTCTTGGCAGTTGTTGGAAAAAATATTCCATAGACTTTTGCTTTTAAGTTGTTGTCGGCTTGCGTCGAGGGATGCGATACGGGAGTATACCAAAGAAACCGTAGTAAGCAGTGGGACGCAGAGAAGTTTACAGAACCGGTATTTAGAACTTGTCAAAATATGAAACTTAACCTAGATAAATTAACCTGGGGAATTGTGGGAATGATTGGAAAGAATAAGGGTGAAGTTTACGGAAGTAAGTGGAAAAATCAAGGTTTAGTGCGACAATTAGTAGCGAAAAGTGCAAAATATTACTTTTAAAGTGTTTCCTCACTTTTATACGGGAAAATTCGTATGGGAATCTTTAAGTTTACATAAATTTATTAGTTTGTAATAGTTTTATGCGTTCCCTATTGATATTTATTGTGGGCATCCGTTGGCATACCCGATTGTCTTGAAGTCTTATTGAAAATTTTAATATCACTCGAAAAAGATTTCAATATTTGTCACTACCAAACTCAGATTTTATTAAACACTTCCTAATCATAAAGAGAAACGTTTTTCCACGAAAGTATTTTTAACTTGGCGTCAAACTAACGAGTGGAAGCGGGAGTAGGCAGGGCGACGTTTCGACGCCAACGGTGACGAGCACAAGTCGACAAAGGAATGCGGTGAAACAAAGCGTTTAGCGCATAGCAAGACGAAAACGAACCTTTCTTGTGTGTCAAACGCACATCCTAACCACTAGTTTCCTGGAGGGCGAAGTATCTGATGCCCGGGATCGGTGGTTGTACGCGACAGGCAAACAATTACACACATTCTGAGTGGTGACTTGTCACTTTGTGAAGAGTTAGCGCGCCGACTGGTCTGATTTTTCCATTCTAAAATAGTTTTCATCCAACTAAGTTTTAAAAAATGTCCACTTAATTATAGATCATTTCAACGATCTTTTCATCAGAAACAATATGTCGAATTAAAAAATCACTGGTTTCGCCAGCAAATATCAACAAATAAACAATATCTACGTGCACCGCTGAAAAGTTCCGTACAAATATCCAAAAACAATTAATTCTCGTATTATAAAGGTAAAAAAAAAAGAAGAAAATGCAAATGATTATGTTTAATATAGTGTTTAAATCTGTAATCAGTTAAAAGCAGTCTTCAGTTTTAAATGTTAATTATACTTATATTCTTGTTATTGATATTTTACATTTTCATTATTTGAAAACCGAGTAATGTTATTGGAAAAATAATTTGTAAGCAAATGAATTTTGTAAAATATTAAAATACAATTGAAATGATAAATATTGCAAATTTCGTGCACCAGAAGAATTAAATTATAAAGAATAATCAAATATCCCCTTTCACTGTATTTTTTTGTAACCGCTACATAATCGTCCAATTTATCGTCCCGCTTATTTTAAAATGCAAAATACAAGAAAGCCAACAAGCAGACAAACAGAAATCGCTTAAACCCAACCCAGAAATATATACACCCTATTTAACCAATCCTAATTTCCACTCGCAAGAGCAAAATCTCTCAGTATTTATTTTTCTCAACGTCACAATTCATCACCGAATCCCAGGGCACGAATTACGAGGGAATATATATCCACGTGACAAATCGCCCAGTCTCGGAATTATGCATGACTAATACTTCCGGCGTGTGCAGGAGATTGCTTTTAATTGTGCAAACGAGCCTAATTTGTAATAGCTAGACGGATAGCGTCGCTATAGAGCAAACGAAAAAAAAAACACGAAGCCGTGGAGATGTAGATCTGACCCTTGTGCGCCGACCACTTGAAAATAACAATCGTATCTTGAAACTCGTGGAATTAATCTCAATTACGTGCCAGCCGCGTGAATCCAGATAAGAAATACAGCCTCGGTCCAGCTATAAAATCTTCGCAAGACTGCGATTATACCAGACGCGAGCAAATATTGAGTACGAGAGTATCGAGGAATGGCAAACAAGAAACTAGGCAGAAAAAACAGTTGATTCTTATACTTTTATGCTTATGAAATTCTTTTGGCGATCGCAAACGAGGATTAAAATATAAAATAGTTATCAGGTCTAATGTGTTGTTTCGTTTACTGAAATGTTCCTCATCTTTTGCTTGTATTTTCAACAAATTCATAATTCATGCAAGAGTAATTAGCGAATGATCGCTTTTCGCATCGCGAATACGTCAGCCACGAAGCAGTTTTAAAATTAGGAGGCTCATCTTCGAAAAATAGAGTTGAGTTGGTATAGCCGAGCGCGCGGGAGCGAATCCAGCCGCGCGGCCCCACCTACAAAAGAGAAAAAGAGCGAAAAATAAAGGAGGCGAATGGAATGAGAGGAAAGGAGGGAGAGAGAGAGAGAGAGAGAACGAGTGAAATAGAGGGTGGAATTACGTTTGCCGCGGTTATCTTGGTCGGGCGCAAGAATTGTCATAAATTTCTCACGTCGGCGAAAAGGGATTTCCCCCTGGCTGACAAACGAGCGCAGTATGGACGCGACCCCCCATGCAAAACCAACTCTTGCACTCTCTCTCTCTCTCTCTCTCTCTCTCTCTCACTCTCTCTCTCTCTCTCTCTCCTCCCTCTTCCGTCGAGACTCGCTCATTCTATCTTTTTTACCGCATCAGTCGCGGAGCAGTATCGGACTACTTTGTCTTTTGACTTTCTGTGTGTATTTAGTCGATAAAATTGTACAGTCCGCCTCGTTCGAGTTTTGTAAAAAGACCATAAGGAAAATGGAGCTGGTGGATATTTGAGACTTTTGGACATTTATGCGGGATCGTGAAGCGCGTGACTAAATTCAAAGGATTAGTAAAGAACCGGAAGAATTTCAAAATTTATATTTTCATTTACAGTTTTTCGATTTGCAGTTCGGAAGAATTTGATAAATAGAGCGTTAAGCTATAATCTAAGAGTTACTGCCTGATAATGCTCTATTTATTAGGCATAAGATAATGACTTTCAAATTAATCTTCAAATTAATCTTAACTTTTCTCCTGCACAAATAACGATGAGCGTCTTTATTTTAAAAATATTTCATTAATCAAGTCGCTGCATACTCGTGAACCCGTTACTTTGATAAAAGTTTTTATTGCTCTTTTTATGCACTGCTTGGCGGTAAACCAATTCCAATACGTTTAGTGGCTGAAATCACATTAATATTCCACCAAAAAAAGACTGCAGCATTAAATTACTTTTTTACACATCGTACGCCAAGTTAGACGCTAAATCCATTAAAAATCCATACAATTAATATAATATTTATGATAATTTTACATTACCGTTTCCTGTTTTTCAATCTTTACTCGTAAGAAGAGGTGCAATCAAGCAACAACGCACAATCGAATGAGCAGTACTCATAAGTCCAAAGCAAAAACGTGGCAAACAACGTCAATTCCACGCAGAGTGCATCCAAGAAACCGAGCAGTACGGCATGACCCGAGTCCCCTCTGAACATACTTTGTAATTAAAAAGCCTCGCGGCTCGTAATGGGCCAGCAAAATAGCGACAGTACTAGACATAGAGAGAGAGAGAGAGAGAGAGTGAGAGAGAGAGAGAGAGAGAGCCGAGCGAGCATTTCATCTTAATTTCGGACATCTGCAGAACGCGTTTTGCTCGTTTCGCGCGGAATCCTCGCAAAATATACAAACTGATTTCAGCGTGTAGTTCCCCCCCCCTCTCTCTCTCTCTCTCTCTCTGCGTCATACGCGCGGCAGCAGCAGCAGCAGCTCTCCGAGGCTAGATTCATTCTATGCGGGAATGGCCCGCAGCCTCATTACGCGCACGAAGAAGAGAGAGGAGGAGAAAGAGGGATAGACCGCCAGCTGCATTACCCAAATTACGCAGAAAACCGACTCTTTCTCTTTCTCTCTCTCACATACGCCTCTCTCTCTCTCTCTCTCTCTCTCTTCCTCTTTGGGTTGGCTGCGAGTTGACAGTCGGAGGATGTATTTTTCCGCAGTTCTTTTGCATAAGATTCTTCGACTGGATGATTTGGCGGAATTTTTTAATAAACACCAAGCCAGAATCACTAGCAGGTATGCTGTATAATATAGGATCGATAAATATTTTAAGATTGATTTTTAGACTGATCAAAATATGTAAATAATATATACAGTGATATCATAGGAAGAATAGTGCAATATTTTAAGTGAGTGCGATTTACTGAATATGAAAGTGAAATTGTAAAAAAAAATTGTGTAAAATGATATTATCATTTATTATCGTTAAACATTTACAAATAAACTTATATCTATCTATCTATCTCTGTGCAGCTTGCGTTTCGCGTGCCTACCCTCTTCCATTCTGTTTCGTACTTTTTACGCCCGCAGCTCTCGGTACGGGAGCGAGCTTTTTCTTTTTGGTCCGTGCTCATCGACAGCTTTGTGCGGAGATGTCGTTTGCTATACGATAAGGTGTGCGTTTACTGGACATGTCGTTGGCGACTTTAATAAAAGCAATTCGAAATTTTCCATTATCGGTGTTTATAGATGTGATAAGAATAATATGATTGAACCGTGAGACTGTGTTTGAGATAAGCTGTCAACCAATATTATTTAATAAGAAATTTTTAAATGTGTCCTTTATTTGTTCAATAATATATTAATTCGAGAAAGATGTCTTATAGCCATATTTAGCTCTTCAAGATATAGTGCTTATTCGGGCCAATTTCAGCAACGCAAGCGAAAGTTTCTATGCCTCGAGACATGGCCTCTCTCTCTCTCTCTCTCTCTCTCTCACTCTCTCCCTCTCTCTCTTCATCTTACTTCAGTCAGTTTAATCAGCAGCAATCTAACTGTCTCGAAAGTACTTTAATCAAAATTCGAAGCCAATTAAAAGAAGGCATGATTAATGCGCGTCTCGTCCCGTGACGTGGAAGTCGGTCATATACGTATTAATCGGCCTTCGGAACTGAAGAATTTAAGTTTGAAATCGAAGCCCAAGTTTGAAAGTGAGATGAAATCTTTTCAAAAAAGTTTCGGTGGACATGTCTTAGTTTTTTTTTTTTTTTTTTTGCAAAACTTCGGCTGCTAACTCTCGTACCGCGAAATGTAAAACCTACATGATATGGAAGCTCTGTTAATTCCCTTCTGAAAAAAAGGTTTCATAGGTGATGATAATATAAATGATGTGACGAACGGTATAACCTCTGATTTCTTTTGCCATACTTAAATATCAAGTTTATATGTATAATGTGCAACATATAAGATTCTGAAAAATTCACCAAATCGTAGAAATATATTTCTAAACATCACTCGACGTTCATCCATTATTATTATTGTCGATATTTCGAGAACGTAAGTTAACATTGGTGAAAAAATAAACGATAGTGTCCCTACATAAAAATCATCACAAACACATATTCAACTTCAATGATTACACAAAGGACCTATTCCAATAAAATTTTAAACTTTTCCCGAATCGATAAAATGATTCATTCAAATAATCATTTCCCTTAAAAATACTGTGATTTCAGTCGGCGCAGTCAGCCTCTGGCAGGCAATCAACAAAGCATCAGCAAAAAAAAATAGGGTGATCGGCATAGGCCGAAAGTATTCAGCCGCGAGTATACCACCCATGCGTAATCGAGACTCCCATCTCGATTTCCTAATCTATACAGGTCATCCCCCATCCTCGGGAACTATATAAAATCCTCGGCGAAATTCCATTTCGCGTCGCGACGAAATGCCCCGATCCGGTCTATAAATGACTGGTAGAAAAGGGGACGAGTGCAGAGAGGAATTGGGCATTTCTAGAATATATATATATAGACAAAAGCATCGGCTGCAGCTGGAGCGTTAAAGAGAAATGGCGCGAGCAAAGTTCGGGGCAGCGAGCTTGGTGTGGCTATATATATGTACAGGGACCGAAAACTTGGTGAGGGGACGAGGAGAGCATCGGGCGGGCCAGCCAGCGCCTGCGAGCGTATCGTAGATTATGGACCTTTTATCGGGTCTCTATCTTTTTATCTCTTTCTATCTCTCTCTCTCTCTCTCTCTTATTCCTAGACTCTCGGTCTAGTCTCTCCTTTTTCTTGCTTTTTGCGGAGTAATGCTTTGCTCGCTCTCTCTCTCTCTCTCTCTCTCTCTCTCTCTCTCTCTCTCTCTCTCTCTCTCTTTCGCGGCAGCCTTTATCTCACTTTATTTACACTGATAAGGGAATTTGTGAAAACATCGTATAAATAATGACGCTTCAATGACTTTTCCAGCGCTTCTCGAGGCTTCAAGTCTCGGTAAGCCAAGACAAAATTCCGATGTAAAAACAAGGTCGGAAATTTATTATGTGTAACATCAGTATTTTTAAAGTCTAATTTTACTGCTATGTTGTAACTATGTTGTAAGTTATAAGCATTTGTAAGTTTGATAATCGGATTTCAGTATAACAGAATCTATAGCATCTTATGAAAATCATAGGATTTTCTTTTCCTTTTTTTCTATTTACATATTCCAAGTTTACCATTATAGTTTTAAAATCCTATGTGTTGTTTAAGATAAATTTTACATGTCATATCATCGTCTAATTTGTCAAGCACCGAACTGTCGGAATGTCCGGAATATGGAAAAATCTGTTAGCCCGCCGCGATAGCCGACACCTTGGAATCACCCCACCACTCATCGGAGGTTTACCTAAAGGAGCCTATAGGCCTCACCTACATCCAATAATAACAGCAAATCAATTCCCGCCTATTTCACTCCACGGCGCACAGTATTAAACCATAAACATAAATATTATCGGCAATTGGTGTAGTCTTGTCAAAAAGAAGAACAGCGTAGCTACGAGAGGGAAAGAGGACACAACCGGGGTATAACACGCCGTAAATATCATCTCCCATGGACGGCGTATTGTATATAGTTGGCCGCGCGCGCGAGATGAAAAGAAACTCGTCCGATGAACGTAAAAACGTATATATAGGAAACGCTGAAATGTGTATAAGGAAGAAAGATAAATAGTTGGATGTCGACTATCGAAGACTAATTGAATCATCCGCGTTGCGTGTATACATCGATGATGTTTACTGAGCAGTGATTGATCCACGTCGACGCTCGAGTGGTTTTGCTGTGCATGTCCGACTGGAACGAGGTTGTACTACTGATTAACCGAATCGATGGAATTTTATGCGAGTATGAAACATTGCCGGGACTTTTAATCAGACCGCAATTACAGTTGAAAATGCTCAGTTTGTTGTTTTCAGACTGGAATGGCATAAAAAATATACTCGGAGCACTCCGAAGGTATGAACACTGTTGATCTTGTTCGTAGTTAATTATAAACATGATGGTATTTAACGATAAACTGCATAAACAAATAGATTTATAAATTTCCGTTTTATGCGCAGTACTGCGAAACCTCTCACTCAATATTTATTTTCTATTTCATTTTTGCAACGACTCGTTATGTATTCTACGAAGAAGATATATTTCAATCTCGTTACCCGTATTATTTATATTTACGGAATAATTTATGTTTATTGATTTACCTAGCTGCGAAGTGGTACATAAAATATTTCTATAAGGAAAGAATTTTAAAGTTGTATATTACATCAAAGTGATCAATAATTTCTCTTACATATATAATATTTACAGATTAAAATAACTTCATAATTCGAAAACCACCACCAATTTATTAGCACAATTTAGTAGCTCTTATAAAAATATTATTCATTTCAATCAAACCATTTCAATTTACTTAGTTATATTTAAATATAATTATTTATATGTATCTCTTTCTCTCAAAAATATCGAGATAAAATATATTTTCTGAAAAATGCGCATGCCGAGAATATAAAACTATCAAGAGAAAATTGTGACAATCCTAGAAGGAAAACTCAGAGAAATTGGCCGAACAAGATGTAGTGGGGAGTTCGATTTGAACCACCGTCGCGTACCAACGTGTTTACAAACGGGCACCTGCGAGTATTCAATGCCGATTTCGTATTATAGACTGTCACCATCTATTAACTAGACTTTCATTTCGAAAATTAACGGGCTTTTGCCCGCATAGTGCAATCGAGTTTTAGTGAAGTGCTTCTGGCTGCAGGGGTACTTCACTTTCAAAATGGCATCTCAATCTACAGTTATAACAAATAAAGTTCCAATCTCCTACTCACAAATGGCTCATCAAGTACAAGTACCATCCAAAGAATTTGCGATCGTCTTAGATGCAATTAAAGGAATTCCTGTTACAGAATATACATGTGCAATTGGAAAGAAAATTGATCCTGCCAATCTTGAGTATCAAACAATCGAGTTTGTCTGTTTCTAAACAGCAAAGATACCGCAGACAACCTTATCGATATTCACAAGAAGGTAACACAAAACCACGAACTTACAATTCGCCCACTAATTTCTAACAAAACGAATAATTCTCTCAAATGCTTGGCCTTTCGTTCCTAATGATGTTATTTTGGAGGAACTTCATAAACACCAAGTCCCTCCAGTATCTCAGATCTCTTATATAAGAGCAGGAAATTCCGACACTGCGTTTAACCACATTCTCAGTTTCCGTAGACAGTTTTACCTTAACCCAGAGGACGTCTCTAAGATACCTCCTTATCTCACAATAAACTTTGATGATACCGATTATCACATCTATCTTTCGGCCGAAAAAATAGTTTGTTTTGCTTGCTAAGAAGAAGGTAATTTTGCCAAATTTTGCAAGCACCCTGACTCTCTTTCACAAAAACAGGTTCAAACGAATGAAAGCAATGTACTGTTGAATTCGATACCAACAAACACTTCTTTTAACATCTCCGAACTAAAGCCTAGCAACATGGAAAGCCTACACTCTTCTCATATCTATGAGACTATCTACCGATGGAAAAGTCTAATTTTTCACGCAAAAATGGCCTCAGCAACTAATAAACATCAAAAGAATCTTAGAATTTTATTCTGGAACGCCCGAAACATCAAGCAACACCTGACTGACATCGAACTTGCCTTGAAAAGTATCGACATTCTGATCTGTGTAGAATCCTGGCTTACAACGAAGGACTGCATTCAATTTCCAGGCTTTCTAGTATACAGTAACGACAGGACACATGCTAGAAGTGGTGGTATTATTATATTTATTAGAAAAAATTTAGGATTTACAGAAATAAAAAACCTCTCTTCTCCAAATGAAAATGTTGAAATTTGCGGCGTAAATATTAATAACGTATACCCTTCTTTCGATTTAATAACATGTTATCGAACTCCAGGTTATACTCTGACACAAGCCCAATGGGACTCTAAAATTTCGAATGTAAACACAAATAAAGGCTCTGTACTAATTGGCGACTTTAACGCGCACAACATTAACTGGAATTGTCAGCAAACTGATAAGAACGGCGAACTATTTCAAAACTCAATAGAATTAAGCGACCTATTTATACAATACGATCACACACTAACACACGTAAACACATCAAATAATCCAAAATCAAACATCGATTTAGTCATATCGACTTTAGACATAGCCGGAAAAATTTATGTCGAAGTTCGAAAAGAAACTTGTGGTTCGGACCACTTCCCGATAGACATAAATATATTTGTAGAAAAAAGTCACTATGTAAAAAAATCGTTCCAATGAACTTCGATGCGCACGGACTGGCTACAATTTATTAATGACCTAGAAGATAATTATAAGCGATTTCTTTCATCCGAGTATGAAGACTTATCACCTGTAGAAAAATACATTTTTTATCAATACAATCACCGAGGCCATTCAAAACTCTACACCACGTAAGAAAAATAATCTCTCACATTCCAAAAAGCGTAATCCAGTCCCATGGTGGGACGAGTAATGTGCAAAAGTTCTCAGGCTTAGGCTCGCCGCCTTTAAAAAATGAACTTTTTCATGTAACTTACAAGACTTATTTAATTACAAAAAGGCTTGTGCTACTGTAAAAAAAAACCTGTAAACAAAAGAAAAAAGCATGTTTCCAAAAATTTATGGAAAAAATAAATTTTAATATGGACCCAAATTATGTATGAAACATGTGTAAAATCATAAAAAACAAATGGGCAACAACGACTTTCCAACATGTTTATGAAAACTTGCAACTTCAGAAAAGAGCTGAAGTGACATTAGATAAAATTAGTCCCTCATGGGTTGAATCTAATCCCTCTATACTACCTCACTGTAAAGCTAATGAATTTTTATCTGCACCTTTTGACTTCCTAGAATTCAATACAGCGCTCGATTCTAAAAATCCAAAGTCCTCGCCAGGAATGGATGGAATAAATTTTAACTGTTTACAAAAACTCTCGATCAAATATAAGCTTCTGCTCTTGGATATCCTTAACAATATGTTTATAGCCAACACCTATCCCGATAGCTGGAAATGCTCATTCGTTCACTTTATTCCTAAACCTAATAGTGAAAGCCTATGTCCTATTTCGCTAACGTCATCAATATATAAACTATTCGAAACACTCTTAAAAAATAGGATTCAATGGTGGGCTGAGCATAATAACCTCATTCCTCCGAGCCAACAAGGTTTTCGCAAAGGCAGGTCATGTTCTGACAACCTCATAAATCTTTCGCTAAAAGTTGAAGAAGCATTTCTCGAAAACCAACAAATCCTCGCAGCTTTCTTAGATGTACAAGGTGCATTTGACAACGTTCATACGGACATGCTATTAAATAAACTAGCTGAAATAGGCTGTCCTATAAATATAATTACTTTTATAAAGTTTCTTATGCATAAGAGGTATGTATACTCTGACATAAACTCAAATAATCCGAGGTTTGTACACAAAGGAGTGCCCCAAGGTGGCGTTTTAAGCCCCCTCTTATACACTACCTATGTCATGTCTATCGTTAATAAAATACAAAAAAAAAGTCTATATAGCCCAATTCGCTGACGATATAGCGCTTTATGTAAAATTTTCTTCTGCAAAACGTGGCAAGTGTATATTGCAAAAAGCTGTAAGAACTCTTCAAACAAATCTACATCAAATCGTTTTAAGCTTATCACCTAGTAAAACCACCCTCATTCACTTCAACAACAAAAATATTCCCCGCGGTAGCATAGAAATAAAAATTGACAATACCACAGTCAAATCTAGCGAATCGGCAAGGTTTTTGGGAATAACATACGATTACAAATTATCGTTCAACCAACATATAAGTTTTCTCAGTAAAAAATGTTCTAAAATGACATTATCAAATTTTGTTGTAGAACTCACGGGAGTTCTGACCCTTCCACCTTGCTCACTCTATACAAAAGCTTCATACGCTCTGTATTAGACTACAATTGCTTCATATATTTTCCCTCGAGAAAAAGTCTGATTGAAAAACTTGAGAAAATACAGTACTTTGCCATTCGCACAGTTATAGGCTACCGCATAACCACACCCAAAAACATTCTTCTTGCCGAATCTAAATTAACACTTATTTCCGAACGTACAAAGTATTTATGCAACTGTCAACTAGCCAAAGTTCTATCAAATACTAGCTCTGATACTTATAAAATGGTCAAACGCTTTCAATTTATTAGTAAAAAAACATCGAAATAGATCTCACAGGCTACTCAGTGAATGCGTATTAAATTCTACAAATTTCATAGACAATATAGAAACTCACGAAAATCTAATCATTTATACTCACGATTATAAAACACTATTAACTTCAATATCATTTAACTCAGATTTTGCACTTAGTCTATTAAAAAACTAAAACGCTCAACAAATATATATAAATTCCAATACAGAAAACAACTCTCTGGCTCTATACACAGATGGTAGCAAAATAAGGAAAGAAAACAATACGTTAATCGGTGCCGCTTGTCTATGCTCGGAAATAAATTATTACAGAAAATGCCGCCTAAATGATTGCGCATCTGTGTTTACGGCCGAGTGTGTTGCACTAAATGATGCCTTCCATGTTGCGCTAGATAACATAGATAAAAATATTTGTATTTACACAGATTCCCTTAGTGCTTTACTTGCATTAAAATCAACAAAAATTAATATTAAAACAAATTCCTATATCTTAGATATTAAACGCAAGTATATTTTTAATACTATGAACAAATGCAACACCAGTATATCTCTCTTCTGGATACCATCGCATAAGGTAATCTGGGGTAACGAACAGGCTGATTCTTTAGCAAAAAGCGCTGCTCTGTTAAATGTTTGCGATCTCTTACAAGCCCCGTTCACCGATTTGTACGAAAAATTTAAAGGCTTAAGCAAATCTGAAACACAAAGTATTACAATAGCACAAAGCTCTACTACGAGCAAACTGTACTTCCAATTATATTTCAATAAAAAACGAAATCCATGGTTTAGACAAAAAAAGCTCGATCGATATTACATGGTCACAATCAATCGAATTCGATGTAACCACTACAATCTTGCGGCGTCTCTTGCCAGAGTAAACATCATTGCTTCACCCTTATGCAAATGTAATATCGATTACGAAGATATAAATCACATTGTATGGAACTGTCCACTTTATGAAAGTCAAAGATGTAGGTTACTTACTAGGTTAAGAAAAATACGCTGTTATCCACCGTTTAATATCGAATCTTTTGTAGCCAGCCCATGCTCTTTAATTGTACCGGCTGCGCTTTAATTGTAACTTTTCTTAAAGAATGTAATATCTGTTTACAAAATTGTAATATACTGCGCCAAATCTCAATCACTCTTTGTAAATACTGTGTAGCTTAACAAACCTGATGTATATCTACACTAAGGTTTGAAAAAGCTAAATAAATGAAAAAAAAAAAGATTTAGTGCACGGATGGCCTCGCTATCGATCAGCAAAACAAAGCTCCGAAACTATTTGTGACGGGTCGTAGAGACATACAGAGCGAAATTTGCCGCTATATTGAAATCCTTCTATTACCCAATTGATAAAATCTATTTGCTCACTCTCTCCACCCTTCCGCGTGTCGACCCCTTCGAAACCGATCTTGGACCAATTAAGAAACGGCTGAGCACCCTAACGCGATTATAATCTACCCCCTCCCCCTCCCCTTCCATGAAAATTGAATAGATCCCCCAGGCAGTGGCGAGGCTGAAGGGGGGGAAAGATTTATCTCGACGATAGACCAAACTGGAAAGCCGTAATTTCGCGGAATTAAAGTGCATCGGACTGTGGAAAGTGCCGTATATACCTCGTGCTAAAGGCGCTCTCGAGTTTGAATAAAAAATTTCCTTTGCCATATACCTTCATCTCGCGCGCGTCAGCTCGCTCTATTTTCTTTTTCTTTTTTGGTAAACAAAATGCAGGTTTCGCAAAAACGTTTTAATTAAAATTCTAGTTAAAGCGACATATACGCGAAATGAAGATAATGAATTTAAAGTATATTTTTCGACGAGGTGGGTTGATGCAAAAAAGATTTTCGCGATGGAGAAAAATTGAAAGCGCACGCGTAGCCGTCCACTACAAAAAAAACGGAGAACCCTTTCATTATTTGTACTTTGTGGACGTAAATTATACTACGACGAGAGACTCTTTATTTGAAGAATGTCAGAATGCTTAAAAATTGTTTTTATTATTAGTGAACTGTATACGATTCATGAAACTAAAGTGCCAGTACTATAACATGAACATGATCAACATTCAAATCAATTAATTAATTATCTTCTTTTTGAACACTGCAACTTTTAGCTCCCTTATGTAGTGTTTGATACATGAATTTATTTTACAAAATTTAAAGTAAACGTAAGTCGATCCATGATTGTGGAGTTACTTAACGTATTCGTTTACTAATTATTGGAAAAATACGCGTACAAAACGTAAAAGCAACTGAACAATATCAACTTTCAAATGTATTATCGTGCCAAAAAAGACATTGAACTCACTTGGAAAATTAAGCAATAAAGAGCGAAAGGCACGTCGAGCACAGAGAGGACCACGTGCGCGTGGTAATTCTTGCAGCTGCGCAAAATTTTCTCCCATGAAAAGCTAATTTCGCCGGGACCACGCCGAGCCGGTGCGCTGAAAAATAAAAGACGAGGGGGGGCAAAATCCGAGCGCGTCAAAAATCCGCGAAAAGAGAAGGAAAAGAACGAGAGAGAAAGAGAAAAATACTCTCCGCCTCTCACACGTTATATAACCTCGCGCGCGGAAGTAGAAGGAGCAGCAGCGCATGTGGGACGATGCAAAACGTCAAAGTCAGATCTTCCGCGTAAGTCTTTGCCTCCTTGCTCTCTCGTTCTTACCCGCCTCGCCTACGTCTTCAATAAATTATGTTGCCGTCAGAAAGATCGCGAAGAAAAGCGTACGACGAGAGAGAGAGAGAGAGAGAAAGAGGGGCTGAATTTATTTCTGGATTATCAGAGAGAGGAGGCCTCCGGGCCATCGTATGCATCCCCTGTACCTTCAGCTCCGGCGAACTTCGTTTTCTTTCTCGCGTGCGAGTTTTCCAGCTTACCCCAGGTAAAAAGGGTAACGTCTCCTCCTTCTTCTTCTCTCCACCCTTCTACGCCCTCCCGGCTCACGCAAGACCTTTTTGTTTTGTTATTTTATCCCCACCCTCCCCCACCTCGCGATGTCTAGCATTATAATGGCCGACGTGTATTAAAAATTCACCTCGCCATGCTTGCACAGCGGAATTTATTAATGCGATGCATGCGGGGAGGGAAGAAGTGGTGCCATGGCAGCAAAGTAAAGATTATCATGTGCGCGGGGGGAGGGGAGGGGGTGGAAAGTCGCTCGGTTTTTACCTTGATGTTTTAAGCTGTTATTGGTGAAATTTTTATGGTTTCCCAAGGATATCAGATGCCTTTCTTAACTTATGTTAAATTTTCTATACTATACTACTATACGTATTCTATTATTATTATTTAGTTAAATTAAATGTTTTTACATTAAATTATTATATTAAAATTAAATATTAAAATTAAATGCTTAATTTTTTACACTGTCAAACAGGGTTACACTAAATTTTATTAAATAAACGTATTTTAAATTATGTATGTCACATACATATAATGAAAGTTGAAAAATATTTCGTAATTTATCATTCACTCGAAATTTTGTTATGTATAATCTGATCACCATTCATATATCTTTTAAACAACCAATTATAGCTATTAAAATTATTCAAAATCATCACAAAAGATGTAAGTTATTCGATTGCTGTCCCCCAAAAGACAATATACTTCCTCGACTCGTTGCAGTTCACTTCAGACAGCGTTTTTCTTTCATCCCTGGTGCAAGTGTAAATATAGAACTGTGATAAAGAAGAACCACAGTGCGAAGCCATATCAATCGCAGCAATTCTCGCACGCATTCGCACGCCGCGACAAGATAATTATAGGTAGTTGCGCCGGTTAATTACGTCGACTCGTCGCTCTCCAGTGGCCGGCAAAATTTTCACACGCCAACCCAGTACATAATTGGCGCGTATCGTGCAGCGAGAGAAGGAGAGAGAGAGAGAATCGTGGCCGCACCGCGAATGGACGCTAATTAGCGATATCGACCTCGAGACTCCCTGGTATTTCAGACCGATTCTACCTCTCTCGCTCTGTCCTCGTCCCCATGTCGGAGTTGCAGCGATAGACAATGAGACCATTGTACTGGAACACGGCGTAGCTCGTGGGCCTCGATTCGCTTTGTTTTCGACACTTTGACGAATCCCGATGACAATGAGACTTCGATTGCTGTGCTCGTACCCCCCGCGTCCTACTCGTAAGTTATGCCGTACACGCGGTTTTACGACCGGTAGCTCTCACTTGCTTGGGTTGAATGGGAGAAATTTCGCGTACGCGCCGCATCTTTAGCGCGATGTTCGACTTGGCATTGTTGAGCTGCGCTTTCCCGGCATGACAATAAGCTGTTTAGAGGGACATCGAGGGATTTATATATATATATATATATATATATA
>UELV01154102.1:0-10151 GCA_900490015.1 Megastigmus stigmatizans
AGAGAGAGAGAGAGGATGCTCCGAGGAGCGGTTAATAATGCTTTATTTCTCATTGATTCGTACGAATGAATCGACGAGCCTTCCGTATAATACGCGATGTTATACAAAGTTAAATTCCTATCTCAATGTATTCCATCGTCACTTTCAGCCGCGCGGCCCAGCGATATAAGGGTGGATTATCGAATGGCACGCGCACACACAGTCCCACATAAGTAAGGCTATTAAAACGAATTCCATCGCGAGAATCGATAGAGTCGGAGAGAGAGAGAGAGAGAGAGGCCACTTTTGCGCCCTGTCTTTGCGAACACACGTCCCAGGCTCACACGTAATATTATACATAGTGCTAGTGCAAAAGCGTCACGAGTCAATGCACGGCTGTTTCATATAAATAATTGATGCGCGCCGAGCGACGAATTCATCCGTGTTCGAGGGGAATGGGAGATCTTTGTGTGTAGTGCCCAGTGTATAGTCGGGTTTGAAGGGACAGTCGAGCAGCGGGTATACTATAGATCGAACTGGAGGATTTGTCTTTCTTTTTGTGAGACGCTGGTGGGAATCTATTTGGGCTTAATCAGTTGCTTCGGCAGTGTTATTGATGCAGGTGCAGAATTTTGAGGGCGCCGTCATCTGTATCTATTTTTCCATTCTTTTTTTTTAGAAAGAAGTGAATTATTCTTTTATAAGATGATTATGCGTATACATGCGAATCTAGTGCATTTTCTTACTACATATTCATAACACATTATTTTATAATAAATATCAAGAATAATGTAGTCAAAGTATTGCTATAAAGCAGACAAATGTATCCCTCTAACTTTATTATTATAAACAATCATTAAAATTAACAACCTTGAATCGAGTCCGTCTTATACAAAATCCAGTCAAGTTAAAAACTATTATCCTGATTACAAGATCCATGTTCCACGACTAATTTCCGACCAGCGTTTCACACGGACAACTCACCCCTTCAACCATGACATGTCCACCGCTCATTCACTGCTGAGCTGCGCTAAGCCGCCCGACACAAGTGTATCAAGAAAGGGAAAAAAAGACCCGGCCCCTTCGTCGTAGCAGCATCCCAAGGTCCCAGGCATCATTTAATCAGTCGTAAAGGCGAGCGATAGAAAATTCATGAGGGAAAAGTCGAAAGAGAGAGGAGCCTCGGACACGCTATACACCCCATTGTATACAATAGAATGATGGCTCTAGCGACTTTACCCGCTGTATACTACACGTCTATATAATAGGGGGGATGATCATTCGTATATAGAACGAGAGAGAAGGAGGATATTAGGAAGCAAGTGTGACAGGTCCAAGTGCAGATTCACGTTGGCACGACTTGGCTTGGCTGAGCGCTTCCTTATACAGAGGATGTACAATAGGACAAGTTGGCTGAATCACACAGCCCGTCGGATAATTCGATTTTCATTCGATTACATGCTAACGGCGCTAAGCGGTACAAGTGCAGCATGTCGTGGGATTATTTTCAGCGCTTTTTTTTCTTCCGCGTTGCTTAGTAAATCAGGGCAAAAGAGTATCTTTTGCTCGACCAATTAACCAAAATCACCCCAACGATTCTAAGTATATATACAACCTATCCTACATTGTACAAATTGATTTTTGCTTTCTGCAACGCTACGTTCGTCAACGAAAACTCAATTTTGAGAGAGTCCCAAACGATTCGAAGTCGAAAAAAGCAACGCATTTCGATCGAACGTCCACGAATAACGCGGAAACTTTTAAGTGCGCACGCGTGCAATGACACACACACACATATACATATACACACCTGAACCGGATATACATTCAGAGTATAACGGATTGAACGGGTGAAAACACACACGCTCACACGCTTTGGCGGGGTAAACAGCGTGGAGGCGTCGAGACGGGGCCAAAAAGAGCGTGAACGCGAAAGAGACAGAAAAAAATCGGACATGCATCGATTGTAACGGAAAGCCAGCCGAGCGCGAGCTTTTATTCTCATCTTCTGTCTGACCCAACGCTCTTTCTTTTTTCTCTCTCTCTCTCGCTATTGGACAGGGAGAGGTGGGGAGTTAGAATGGGAATTGTGTTCTAAGCGGCCTCGCGAATGCTTCGATCGACTGCAATGCAGCAGATTCTCCGGAACGACAGCTCTGTGAGTGGTCCTTTCATTTACGAATCGTTTTCGTGAATTTTATGTGTGTGTGTGTGCTCGCCTCCTCTCTCGCTTTATTTTTGCGTCCTGTGCATCCGCGCGCGCACAACTCCTCGATATAACGTTGACGACTCCGACGACTCTTTCAAGCCTCGAAAGTTCGCTTTGGAATGAGCGTGGAAAGCACGCAGAGCGAGAAAGAGAGAAAGAGAGAGAGAGACGCGATGAAACTCTCTTTCTGGCGATTGCTGTTGAAAGGGTTCTGAAAGGCAGTGCCTTGGAAATTATTCTGTTAAGATGCGTCGAAATTAAGTATTGGTCAGAAGAGTTACTGCCGTTCTCGTATTGCAAGATCTCTTTAGGGATATTCGGACGGTAGTTTAGAAATATTGGGTAAGTGTGAAGGTGTTTAGAAGTTTTTGGTACAGGGAAAGAAAATCAACTTTGAAAATTTCTGCTATTATTTTTTATGCTTACTCTATATGCGAAGAAATGCAGCCTAGGACTGCCAGGTTAAGGAGTGGATAGTGTGTGGGTAAAGTCTAGGTAAAGTTTGGGTGAGGTCTGGGTGGAGTTACAATCCCTAACATACATTTGTATCAGTATACATACAATAAGGTCCTTATCTATCATCTGTATTAATGTACAAAGAATTTCAAGTATTAATCATATCATTGTCTTAATTGGATACTACAGTTCAAATTACTTCAACATTTTACGTCTACTAAATCGGGTCTTCGCCAAACAAATGATAAATAAAAATCTGTTATGCCAAAATAAGCGGACACCTATATCACTCAAAGCCCGAAAAAAGGATCAGCGCAAGATTTATTTATCTCGACAAAGCCCACGTGCAAAGGAAAACAGCTGCGCTGTTGCAAATTAGAAAGAAAGGAGAGAGATGAGAGCTGCGCGAGCGGAAGAGCTTTTTTACGCTCAAACGTATATAGGATTGGCAAATGGAAAATAATAAAAACGCGCGGGATTTCAGTCTCTCAATCAATTTAGAGACGCGCAGCTTGGCGCAGCATATACTCGGCGAGTGCAGAAGCGGACCGTTAACGTTTTACGCCTCGTGCGCCTACTACTCCCCAACTGGATGGATGTATATGCCCTCTTTTTTTTACGCGCCCCGTACACCTACAACCCCTTGTATACACCTTACCCTTATGTTTCTTTATATACACACGCGAGCAAGTTTTTTCTTTTTTTTTTTTCATCTTGGAGTTTACGCTTGTGGACGCGTGTTTGGGCTTTCTTTTTTTCGAATGCTCCATTTTGCGAGGTTACGCGGCGTGAATTTTTTTTTAACGATTTCATTAGTATTCAAGTCCTGTAATGCTTTACTGGCAGAGCTAATTAATAATTTGGATGTTTTATTCTTCTGCGTTGTATGTACCAGCGTCTTGCGAGTTTTTACATTGGCAAATGTGTTATAAACTTTTAAGCGGACGGATAATTAAAATTTAATGACAAATATATGCTGTATTTTACTTTGGTTTACTGAGCAAGTGAAAATACAACTCGGTCCGAGTGTATTATCACTTTGTTCTACAGTGGATTCTGGCTGAATACCAAATGGAGCAAGACCAAAAAAATGAGGCTATATTTCAACGTTTATATAACCTAGTATAGTGAAACGAAATGTTTCTAAACTCTCATTTTCAAAATACTTTTAATTCAGCATTGACGTTTGCCTTAGCAGCCTGGAAATTCTATACACAACAGACGGAAATTATTTGAATTATCCGTTAAAAAAAGTAAAAAATAAAAACTGCAAGACTCAAAGAACACTGAACTCCAGTTGCGTTATGCGTGGTAAAGAGGCAAATCGCGCAATTATCAAGTATACACACCTCTCTCCCACACACGCTTTTCCGTAAAAGCTGCACATATATACGTTATGCGCAGCACCGGCGACTCGTCGGTCGCGTATTACAGCGCGTTCATATATAATAGAAAGACCAGCATGAGTGAACGCTCGGACGTAGATATAGAGAATCTCCTGAGTGTTTAATGCGACGCGTACTACCTTTGTCGCTCTTTATCTCGTTGCGAGGAAGAGCCTCTGCTTCTGCTGGTCTGTGCAGTATAACCAGAAAGAGACAGAGAGAGAGAGAAGAAACAGCCCTTCGCATTTATATGTGTGTGTGTGTGAGTGGCGCGCGGTGAAAGAGAGAGAGAGAAAGCGAGGAGAGAGAGACCATCACCAAAAGACAAAATCAATATCTCTCTCTGTCGGCGCGCATGGGCCGGCCGCCGAATTTCCAGCGCGCGATGCCACCCCCTCGACATCTGTGTTGTACGCGCGCCCTCGCGGATGACTCCCGATTGCTCCTCCCGCATCAGCCCCGGATTTTTCCCTTCATAATCTGGCGTTAAATTATTAGCTTGTTTTGAACTTTTTTCAGGATCTCATAGGAATCGTGATTACTTACTCGGTAATGTGATGATTTTGACAAGTTAAGTCTTATCCGAGGATATTCTAACTGCACCGGAATCAATTATTTGCCAGCCGCAGACGTGTGAACAACGGGATTTTAGATACTCCGAAGACACGACTTTTCGTTGAGAAGGGTCTTATACATTACACGCAAATATCCCATTGTAATCTCTCGATCGCTGTTGCATATGAAAATATTTATTTTGTGTCCGCTGAGCAGCAGCTAATTTGAGGGTCTACTGCTGATGCATACGGCGAACGTCGAGAAGAGCGTGTTTACCGTGAGAGCTGAACACCGCTTCCCGACATGTTGGCGCGCGCTCGTCTCAGGTACCATCCCCTCGAGACCTTTGCCTTACATATGCGCCTTTTTCAGGGAAAGAAGAAGAAGGAAAAAATGTTGCCTAGTCACGTTGGTACAGCTAGGACACCTAGGCTGTAATTTTGGAATTCCAGAAAAACATGGGTCCAAATTAGGGTCGTTGTTGTGGTGTGTGCGCGTGAAAAATTTTATTAAAAATGATTACGTATGCAGGATTTTTGAGATGGATGGACTCGATTGGATGGCTATATTCTAATTAGTTTCATTGCGACTTTTGAAAAGTTAAAAGAGATCGATGGCTATAAATCATTTTTGTACAAGCAACAACTTAAAAAGCTACTTCCCAAAAGGTACAAACACGTTATTAAAATTATCGATTAAAGTATATTTGATCCTAGAATTTTAATAAAGTACGAGTAAAATAAGAAACAAAGGTTCTCGCTGCGTTATCTAAAACTTTCGAAATGCCGATGAGTTAATTAAATGATTTGCTTACTCATGTGCATTCCGATATCCAATTACATCACAGTCTAACGACTGGTTTGTATCGAATAAATTTTTAAATTATAGGATACAAACTAGTGAATTATAGTCTACTTCGTATCATTAGATGCGTTGTCACGCCAAGATCTTATACAAAGATAAAATTCTTTCATTTTTTATAATCGTATATATTAAGAGAAGTCAAACGGAAAAAAAGCTATACGCAAGATACGAAGTAGACTATAATTCACTCAAGCATTCCAACGTTATGCACACAAATTTAAGCTGCCCTAAACGAAATTGCCCCGAAACAAAATAATTTTCTCTCGTCAAGGTCCTTAAAAGCCAGCACAACTATAAAAATCACGTAACACACAATGCCGGCAATCATTTAAATAGTCATAAACATCTCGTTCTCAAAGCCACAATCGCATTATACCCTCGATATATTTGTTCAACGCAGTTATAAAATCCTTCGGAAAAAGAGAGCTCCAGAGATAAAAGTGTATAAAACCGCGCACGGGGACGGAAGTAAACAAGACGGACAATTTTTCGCTCTCCTCCTTTGTAGAGCAGCTACGTCCTTAACAATATACCGAATTAACATAAACTCCAGCGAAAGAGAGAGAGAGAGAGAGAGAGAGGGGGAGTATAAGCTCGTCGGGACAGTGATATGCACCATTATAATTCGCGCGGAGCTTACGAGCTAGCGTCGCTACAGCCGCACTAAACATAAACATGGCGCTCAGCAGCAGCAGCAGCAGCAGCGAATTCGTGGGTCATTTGAGTCGGTTTACGCGCCATTACCCTTTTCTTAAGTTGGATATGCTCTCGCGGCGGCGCTTGGACCCCCCGGCTACGGAAGGAAATACGAGAGCCCAAGAAAGAGACAGACTCTCTCTCTCTCTCTCTGTGTGCGTGTGAGCGAGAAAGAAAAGAGGGTTAGAGTAAAAAGGATGGAAAAGTTTGTAATGGACTCGGTGGAAGAGAAAAAATGGAGGGCTCTATATTTTTTAAAAATCAGTTCAAAGCCAAGATTTCGGAATTATTGGACAGCGTACATAGCGTTTTGAGCGGTTTTATATACGAGACCGCGTTTTCGTGGATTCTTATATAGTTTATACGTCGATAAAAAATACAGTCATAAGGAGTTCTTCGAATCTGCATTTCGAATTTGCCATTACCATAAGTTTTAAAATCAGCAAGACTTTTATTAAAAATTCATTAATCGACGAGACTTTGTCCTTGGAGGAAGCTGGCAGAACTTTTACTTTATTTACACGTTCTTCCAATAGAAAATAATAAGCGTACATTGGAAAAGTGCATAACAATTCCGTTGCACGAATCCAATATTCCAAGGCTATAAAAAGAAAAGAAAAAAAGTGTGTCTTTCGAGCCCAACGCGTCTCGCGCAATATCTGGAAAGAAAGCACAATTTCCGCATTCACCGCACCGGCTGCAGTGAATCAGGAACTCATCTGCAGAGCGGATAATATATCCGCGGCAATCCCACGGAGCGTAAGGATCCCGGTGTCGTCGCCGCCGCGTCCATTTTCTTTAGCGTACCGCATCCGCGGTTGTAAAAATATTTTTTCCCCCGCCGCGCAGCTCGCGAATATCACTTTTCCATAATACACTCCGTCCTCCTTCCTCTCTCCTGGCAATCTTCCTCTCATCCCATACATATATACATATACATATATATAACACACAAACAGAATATCCCCGCCGCCGTTGCCGCATTACTCGAACCACCAGCAGCAGCGGGCATAAACTCGAGAGCTCCACCGCACACACACAGACAGACAGACACGGAGCGAGTGTGTTTCTCCTGCCGTCGCGACGCTTCGGCGTCTACGTCCATTCTCCGTCGTTTCGCCTCCTAAAGAGGGAAATCCCCGGAGTTGCGCGGCGAATAATGCGCCGCGCTGATTTCCCGTGACGTGCTGTTGCCGCTGCCGCCGCCGCCGCTGGGCGAAATCGAATTACACGAGGCCGCGCGGTCACGACGCGCGCTTTACGAGAGGAGACTCTCTTTGCCCATGCCAAGCCCCTACGTCTATATACATATATACCGGCGAGATATTCGAGAGACTTCTTCTTCTTCTGCTGGTGCTGCTGCTTCCTCTCTTTCTCTTTTGTGTCTTGTTTGTCGAATGGCGCGAGCGCGGATTTAACCCATATTTTCAGCGAACCGAGTGAGTCGTGTGCGGTTGCATCGTCGGTTTTCCCTGTGGGTAACGGGATTGTGCGCTACACTCGCTCTTCAAGTTGCTTGGTTTCTTCTGTTCGTGCGGGTTTTACCCGAATTGAGATAATTTGGTAATGAAAGATAAAGGTGAAGTTGCACAATTATTAAGCAAAAATTTGGGGTATACCTATTCTATCGAAGTTTTATCAAGTATCTGAACACCCATTTTGATCCGGTTAAAATTCATCCAGTAAAAATAGTGAATTTTTTGCAATGATTAATACTCTCTCTCTCTCTCTCTCTCTCTCTCTCTCTCTCTCTCTCTCTTTCTATTTTTCTGCGTTTCTATATATGTTTATTTTGTAATAATTAAGTTGTTTAGTTTTAAGTATTATTATTTTTGTTTTTTTTTCCCTTGTATCTTTATTTCGATTTTTCAAATTTTGTACAAGCGTGGGCAGTTATTGTAAAAGCCCTCAGATTGTTATATTGTTATTATTTTTTTTATATTATATTGTAATCTGCTTTGTCTATACAGGACCTCGTGTCCTTAGTCATATTAAATAAACTCAAACTCAAACTTAAACTCTCTTTAGATATATATATTTCTATATAATAATCTAGCTATCAAAAACAGAAAAAAAAAGGTTGAATCATATTGGAAAGAAACTTTAGTATACATGTTTCGAAAACCACGATAAGCTACGATTCGTTTGGGGATATAATACTATTTACACCACTCTAACCTAAAAGTCGCAACTTTGACATGATTTTTAGGCTCTTATGGTGTAAAATATTGTTCGACACTGGTGTGTAAGTTGATTTTTAGCGCATGTGACTTTTCTCCCTCGTTTCGCTTGAGCGAAAAACGTCCCGTGCTCTGAAAACCCAATTTTTCCATCCGTATCGAAAAGTACTATTATCAAACAGTCGGCTATTAACAATTCGTTTTTACATAAATCATTGGTAAATGTATAAGAAATGAGGCAGAAGCTACATAAACATAAAATTTTGGTATAATCTACTAATGAATCCATAATATGTTAACAATTTTAGCAAACATATTTCACCGCAACACACGGTGTTTAATCAGTCAACCGACGCGTCTCGAACAAAAGTAAAACCAATTTTTCACGGACAAAACGAGGCGTGCGCTCGCGTCGGCAGTACACATTTCTTTTTTTTTTCACCGGGAGAGAGCTGCTGCACAGAGAACAGAGCAGAGAGAGGCAAGCCGCTTTGCTCGAGAGACGACGGCCATTTTGTACGCGGAGTTTTGCGCTCTCTCTCTCTCAGGGGCGATAGAAAGAGAGAGAGAGAGAGAGAGAGAGAGTCGCCGACAGGAGGGTAAGTAGGAGAAGGAGGGGAGAGAGAGACAGAGGGAGCTCAAGAGTAGCAGCAGCAGCAGCAGCCAGCGACTGAAACTCGACTCGCTCATTCTCGCGAGGGACACAATGCGAGATCGAGTCATCTTTTCAGATTGTTTTGGTTATCGTTCTTGAAAAGGTATACGCGTATATGGACCTGGAGACGAAGAGAGCGAGAGACTGGCGTACATACACGTCAACTTAGTTGCTCGTGTGTTTATTCGCGGCTGAATGTGTTGACAGGATTCTTATATTCTCGAGACGCGCGACCTTCTCGCCTTTTTTTCTTCCTTTACTCCGTCTTTTTTTTGTGTGGTCCCGCGGTTGTTTCTAAACCTTCGCGGAGAGGTGAAACTTTTTTGCTGCTTTGTGTGGAGTTTCGATACTTGTGTGGAGTTTGTGGGCGAGGGTTTGGTTTTCGCGGAATTGCCAGTTCGATTATGGTAACCGATATGTATTGTAAGTTTGATTTCTTTTCAAAGGATGTCTTTCAAAAGAATTGCTAGGATCGGAGATCTTGAACTGAACTTTCGAAAATGTTTCATAATTTACTGCGACGGAAATAAATGTCTTGCAAGTTGAATTTAATTAATGAAAAGTTTTACACTCTTTGACCTAAATTCTGAACTGTTATTCTCTTTATGTAAACTGCTAAGATGACGCACAAACTTTTTCTTCAAGTTACAAACTTGGAAGTGTATGTACAGGCTTTGACGTTAAATGAGTTATACGAAGCTTCGTAAGGTCGAAGTTAAAAGCACGCTGTGTAAAGCATGAACAACCCGATGTAACCACTAAAAAAAGAAAAATATGTAATTTTTTAAATTACAAGCTTGGACCACACTTGATTGCGAGGAAAGACTCCCAACGGTCCATCCATGAGTTTCCGCGAGCTTCAAGCCATTTATAACCAGTCTTACATAAACATCCGTTTTACGCTCTTGTAATTAAGTGAACTTTTAAAATAGCAGATAAACTCAACCCCGTTTGTTTTCCAAAGCTTTTTTCATTAAGAAATACTCAAAGGCTCATTTCCTATATTACCAGCCACCGCTTGCTTTACTCTCTTACTCGAATCTAGAGAGAGAAAAAACATTCAATATCAGCAAACATTCATGCCAGGAATTTAAGTGCGCAGCCAACAAAGTGCAATTAAATCCCCATGGACAAAGATAAAGAGCACACACACACACACACACATATATATA
>UELV01154102.1:14639-27126 GCA_900490015.1 Megastigmus stigmatizans
CCCCCCCCCCCCGCTAGCATAAAAACCACATAACTCTAGGTATAAATTCTCAACGGCAGTGCGCAAGAAGGAGAGCCGAGGGTTGCTGGATGGATAAGAAGAAAAGAGGAGAAATAAGGCAGAGAGTTAATAGTCAAAAGAGAATGTAAGTGTGTGTGTGCGCGCGGGGGCGAGGGTGGAAAGTTCGTCGCTGAGAAATCGGCAGGAACGGAGCAAAAAAGGAAATTAAGAAAGAAACGTGCACACATATATATATCCCGACTTCCTACCCCTAAAGAAGGGATAAGGAAAATTAAAGAAAAATAGGATCTTGTCCACGCACACGCGCACATACGCACAGATCTCGCGTTTAGCTAAAAAAAAAGCTGTACACATTCATAAACTCACGCACACAAAAACACCGGAGGACAGGAACTTTATATATACATACACGCATGCGAGAGCAATAAGAAAGAGAGAGAGAGAGAGAGAGAGAGAGAGAGAAAGGGGACTCATGCAGTGAAAGCAAGAGAGAAGGAAGAGGAAACTCGAGCTTGCGGATACACACACACACACACACACACACCCACATATATAAGCTCTTAAAGCAGTGAAAAGAGGGAGAGGCAGCAGGAGATACACACACAGGAAACGGAACGAGGTGGCGGTGGGGGGTGGGGTAGAAGCCGCACGCGCGCGCCGACAAAAATATATCCCCGTTAACGATTATACCAAGTAGGTATCTCTCACTCTCTCTTTCCCTCTCCCTTCATCCCTACTCCCACACTCCCTCCGAGAGTATGTGCGCATATACTGTACGAGCTCGTTATAAATGTATAGGTGTCAGTGTATGTGTGTGTGTACGTCTGCTCTCCCCGCGAGCGAGGCGCATGAACGCAGCGCGCGGTGAAACAAAAGACGGGTGTATAGAGAGAGAGAGAGAGAGAGAGAGAGAGAGAGAGAGTCGACGCTCGCTGCTGATTGGCCGGTAGACTCGAGACCCGTCGCGCTGATTGGCCGCCGCAGGACCGCACCCACCCTGCAATGGCCGCTTTGTTGGCAGCACATTCACTCTCTCTCTCTCTCTCTCGCTCTCGCTCTCACTCACTCGCGTACAACTCGTGCATATACGCGCGCGGTCTCCCTCTATCTCTTTCTCTTTCTTTGAATATATATAACATACAGCTTGCCGCTTGCGCGCAGCCCAAGCTCTATATATGTATACATATACGTGTGTGTGGATATATATGCATAAATATCTCTATATGCACATGTATATGTATATATGTATTATATACATCGTCTCACCCCATTCATGGGCTTTGGCCACGACCTCCCTTCCTCGCTCCGCAGCTTCTCCTACTCTCGTCGCGCCCGCCGCATGTTTATCTCGCCGTCTTGCTTTTTTACGAGCGCGCAGCCTCTCTCTCTCTCTCTCTCTCTCTCGCTCACTCGCTCATGCATCACTCGCTCCTTCTTTCTCCAATTCGCGCCCCACGCGAGACGAATCTCTGCATACGTGTGCACATGTGTGTGTGTGAGATGGGCACTGCATATATACGTATAACACGCGATTAATATCAGAATATAATCATCGCTCGCGAATCTGCGCCCCTCCTTTCTATGATCAACGCCCTTTCACACTGCAGCGTTGGCGGCGTGTGCACTGCGCGCCTGCATTTCTCTGTCTGTTTGTGCGCATGTGTGTGTCTATATTTATCTTTGGCCGTACGTATATGTGTGTGTATATATTCGACTACGAGAAGTTGGCAGATGTTGATTTGCAGGTGGGAGGGAAATATATATATAGTGTATAAGGAGAAAAAGAGCGTGTGAAAAGTGGCACGGCTGATCGAGCTCAGAATCAGGATGGAGAGGGAGTGTGTGTGTGCGTGGAAGGGGAGGACTAGATGCAGGGATGCGGGGATATGGAGGATGAGATTGCCTCCCCGCGTCACCAAGTGGGAGGAAAAGCCTGTTATATGTATTTTTTAATTACTGCTGCGATGTGTGTATGGATATATGTGTGTGTGTGTGTGTGTGTGTGTGGTAGGGAGGGGGCGTCGACGAGAAAATTCGAGTGATGCGCTGATTACTTTTTCTTTTGAGCAATTATCATCGATGTGGAATTATTATACAGTGAAAATATATTATACGATAATGCTTCTTCTTTCGTAGCATATCGAAAATGTTACGCATTATTTTATTGAGAAATTTTATACGATATAGATGCATACCAGAATATAATTAGTCGATTGGATATACGGCATAAAACTAGTAAGGTATAATGATCATATTTTTTATTGAAAAGAAAAGAACTGTCGCTGCTCATGCAAGTATTCAAGTATTTTTCTTGAGTTTCGAATTGCATGATAAGTTGGATAAATAGAATCGAAATAAAAATCTTACCAACATTCTTGTACTTGTTTTTATTTATCCTTTCAAGTTTCGTTTTCATTATCTTATCTCTGTGTTTATTAAGTAACTGTTATTAATATTTACCAGTATATATTCACACAAAATGTTATTTATTTATATTTGCATGAAAGAATGAACCATTAAAAATCCATAGACTTGTTTATCTGGAATTGAAAGTCGAAAAAAAAGTGATGATCCAATATTCTCATATATTTGTGGTAGATAAATTAGTTAAGTACAATCAGTATTTGAAAGAATAATTCCTATTATTTATTCAGTGATTTGTATAAAAAAAAATGCGAAAGAATTTACTAGAATTGGGTTCCGTCGGTAAAGCCGCACTTTTAAAATGATATAACCCGTCTAACAATCAATTATGATAATCGTATATTAACAAATATGTAACAAAATGTGAAGATAGAACTGAGATTGTAGTTTTCCTAAAACTTTATAACCCCTCACATACATAAAATTAAATCTATTGCTTACTATCTACCGCTCTACGTATCAAAATAAAAAAATGCAGCTCCAATCTAAAAAGATAGATTGAGCGAAAAATAATGAAGTGTAAATAAAAATCAGAAAACACATCTCACCTGTATCCTGTCCTCGGGAAGATCCGTCCTCAGACTCAGCATTTCGCGCGCGTAGACGTCCGGATAGTGTGCCTCGCTGAAGGCCTTCTCCAGCTCCTCTAACTGCTGAGACGTGAAGATCGTCCTGGAGCAACAACCACATGAACCTAGTTATATGCCATTACAACTCTTCCCCTAAGTCTAATCCCTACTGAATTTTCCTTCTTGAAACCCGATCGATCCAACCACCACGGCTCTACTATTCTTCGTTATACGATATAAATCGCTTGCCTGCTTCGGAATAAACATAAATGGCTTCCTACTCTCTATGATAATACGTTTTATAGCAAAACTATTTGTTCAATCTTAATTTGCCTACGGTAAACAAAGTATTTTAACGTTAAATGCAAATGTTGAGTTCAGAATAAAAGTTGATTTTGATGCCATTTCTTTCAGCTTCTTGTGAAGCGTCGGAAATAGTATTGCGAAAAGACAGATGTTAATTTTGTATTACTTATGATGACATCGATTATACATTATTATTTTAAATCTAAAGATAGAGAATTTGCATAGTGCATGCTTTTATAAAAGAGAACTCGGAAAGTTGTACCCACTTATATACAGTTTGTTACAGAAAATAAAAAACATTAAATTTAAAATAATATTTAATCTCCTTATTCGACAGGACTATATTAAAAAAATGAAGATTGACTTTTTTATCAATTAAGTAGAAAATGCCGAGTACCGCAAGACATTGATTTTTATTAAAAATTCATTAAATTTTTCCTAGCTTTCACATTATAATTAAATTTATTTTTACCCTCCATACTAGTGTTTAGGCTTTATAGATCTACCTTTTTATTGTAACAATGTTGGGGTTCTCTTATCATTAAAAATTACACGAGTAGAATCAAGTACTCAAACGCATAAGCTTATATCAGATTATAGAAGCAATAATCTTCGGTACGTTACTAAGAATAGACAAATATAACTTATTCACAATAAGAATATACGCAATATAATATGACGTAGAACACAATGGGAGCACGAAACTAAAAGTCAGTCGACGAAATTGCAGCGTATAGAATTTAGCGCCACGGGCATACCGTGACTGCCAAAAAGAATCTTCGCAGCGCGGCCATTGTCTCACGTCGAAAATTGAAGACGCTTATTCCACGCTCCTCTACGATAAATAAACACGAGCCTTCCTATATATGCTCGCCAGTTGGAGCGAAAAGATAGAGAGAGAGAGGGAGAGGAAAAAAAGGAAAGAAAAACAGACGCGCGAGACACGTCCAATCATCGGCTCTTGGGGCCACAGAGCAAATTGACGGTTGCCTACGCGCGCGCGCGCGCGAGTCGCTCAAACCGACACACATCTGTCGAGCGCGAAATATCCCTTTTCGAAAATGAAAGTCACTTCCCGCGCGCCCGCCTCGATCATCGCCTCATTAACCGGCCCTCAAACGCCCGTAACTCGCAACCAGAAAAGAAAGAGCGAGAGAGAGAGAGAGAGACGTTTTATCGTTTATGCCGGACACGTGTAATTTTGATCGGTATGGATTTTGTAATGATATAACGAGAGATCGATGGTTTTTTCGTTTGCTCTCGCGCGCGCGCGCACATAATTGATGCCTCGACGTACTTATATATTCGCTCCTTTTTCTCTGTTTCTTCGCCTTCTTGTCCGACGATCTTGAAGAGTTGTAAATGCTTGTTTGCGATGGTTATCGCGCGAAGTGGGTATGATTACGAATTCATGCGGTTTTAATTGAATTGTAAAAACCTCGAAGGCGGATTGTATAAGAAATCTTGGGTCCGTGAGGAGAATTATAACGGTAAGCACCCGCGAAATGACGATTGTCTTTTTACTTTGATTAATTGAGATAAACGTGATGATAGAATTTAGTGGACACGTGTCGTTGGAAGATGATACGACAAATATTTACAATATCTTTAATGAGCTATAATAGCTTTTTTCTTTTACTTCTGGTACTGAATTTGAGAATTAGTTATGATTGATTTTTTTTTCTGACACTATAAGATTAGAAAGTGAAGAATAAAAAATTTATCAAATTTTAATAGACATCCTGTGTGTCTTGTCAATTTCCATTTGGATAAAGAATATTTTTTCAAGATCCTTACAGTTGTGTATTCTATAATACCAATTAAATTCATTTTACATTTTCACGCGTGGGTAATGAAATGGAAGTATACATTGAAGCATATTCTTAATACGCAGTAAGGAAATCAATAGACTCTCTTTATTTAATAAATAAATATGAAAAATTCGTGACAAAGGACTTTTCATTCAAGTAGAATAATGCAGAGAGTATCATTGGATCAAAAGGCGCAGCAAAGGAAAGCGCCCGACTCGGAGAATAAAGAAAGGGATTCACGTGGGCTTGAAATCTTTTCAAAATGGCCGACGAAGTATATATGGGGGATCCGTTAGTTAATTCCCGTATATAGACGTGGGCTTCGTGGCAGACGTAATATCGGATAAAGGAGGTAGAGCGTCTCTCATTCGGATATCTCACGCTTGCTAATTTTAAGCTGCACGGATCATTGTGAATTCTCTTTGTCGTATTTAATTTATCTCCGCCGCGTTATATAATTACAAAGTTAATTTCTTCGAAAGCCCGGCGCGTATTCTGCCTTTGCGAGTAATTAAGTATATTTATGAAAGACGCGAGAAATTTTTAGAAATTCACTGATTAGCGATTATAGTTCGAGATGTTTAGAGGTTATAGTTCGAAATGTTTAGGTTAGAGTGCGTTAGAGGGAAAAATTCGAAATTCGAATCTATTATATTAAAAGCGTAAGGGAAATTATTATCAGGGCCTCACCTATGTCGACGCTTTTTCTTTTTCTTTTTACTGAACCCCGAAAGGCCGTCAACTGTGAAGTCCTTCCCTGACTCGATACTGTGACCAATGCCTGAAACAAGAAAGGGTAAAATAAATTAGAAATGATATGAAACTGTATGTAGAGATTAAGTATACAATAAAACAAATATATATACACACAGTGTACATTAACATAAAAAGAAATATATAGTACATAAGTTTTTCGATAAAATTACGTAATGTTTATAGTAGTAATCATAATTGTCCAAATTTTTAATTGTATTGTTTTACCATGAAAAGAATTAAATATAAATATTAATGGTGAATATAAAAACTACCTTTTAATATCAAATAACAAATTTTAATGACCCAGGAAATCTGATAAGTCTGATAAAACTAAACCAAAAGCTTCGAAATTGAAAACAGATGCTAAAAGAAATACTAAATGAAGTCTGTAGTTACGAAATAAAAGGTCAAGTTTAATTATTTATAGTTTTGTCATTAACTTAATACATACAGAAGAATTTTTAAAAATACGTTTCTTAATTCATTCATACCATTAAATACTTTTTGCAACTGCATAAAGTTAAAGAATTTTCGAGTGATTTTAATATACAGAATTTTGAATATCAAAGAATAATTTTTAAAACATAATTAATTAATAATCAATAATCGATAAAATACAATTTATTATATTCTAGTACATCTTCCCCTTTCCAACGAAAAACATTTTTTTTTAAATCAGAGCTATTGAACTTCGATAATTATCATGTGTTCGTTAAAGCATTTTTATCATAACCACAAGGCAAATCATTAAGTCTATTATATTCATTAAATGAAAGAAGCGCATTTAATCGTACAATACAGTGTCTATAATTGATAATTATTCGCGAATAGCGCGTATGACCGCGCGTATTGAATATCATATTACTCATTACACACACACACACACACACACACACACACACACACACACACACTCGACGCGCCAATAGCTTCCGACTGATTATATGGTCCTCGTGCAGTCAGAAAATTCATTTACTGTAACGAGAGACACATTTTAATTATGCACTCACCACCCCCTTTGTAATTCAGGCATTTTCCACTAGCAAATTTGGATAATTCACTGATAGGATCCTGCCAATTTATATATAAATAACGAAAAAGTGATGTTCGTTAATAATGATGAGTTTATGTGACTAGTAATACGACTTCAATTTTATCTGATTAGAAAGATTTTCGAAAAAAATCTATAACAAAATGTATTTATGTGGAAAAAATGGATAATAAGTACTGAGTTATTTTTTGAAAATTTCACCGTGTAATTCTTGGTACAAATTCAGTGAATTTATGTGCACGATATTCGCACTTTTAGTGGATTATGGTTACATAGAGGACTGTATTATACATTATACATAAATAAGTAAAACACTCACAACTGTGAGAATTGTGTTGCAATAACAATAATAAATTATGTTGCTTTTATTTTTTTAGTCATACAAAAGCAAATTATAATATAAAGATATAATAGGAATAAATGGTATTTAATAAAATATCAAAGTACGAATGTGATAAAAATTTTGCCATATAGTGATTTTTGGCTGAAAAATTCTCACGCATTGTAAATATCATAAAAATTATCTAAATTGCAATCAAAAACCTCTATACAAATTTTATCATGTTGTAGCGGGTAACAATCTCTACAAAATAATTTTCTCTTTGTATTATAATACGCCTTCATATCTAATCGTAAGTTAATTAATTTTCCTAAGCAGCGTTAACTAATTATACACCCGATTCATCATTTAAAAACGCAGCAGCAGAAACATAATTTCACTAGACATCCACACCAACGCTATACCAATCCAACTGCTCAGACTTATGCAGCGATGGTACACCAGCGCACAGCGCGTCGAAAGAAATAAAACTAAATTCTACAAACTAGTTATATGTATGTACATGGGGCGAGGCTGCAAAATTTTAATTACTGCACCCAACTAATTTCAACCTAACAATATTTTGCGCAGAGTCTCGTCCCCGTTAAAAGAGCGAGAGAGAGAGAGAGAGAGAGAGAGAGAGAGAGAGAGAGAGAGTAAGCGCACAAACGAAACACGCGTATAGGATAGAATCCACAATTAATTATAATCCACGAACGAAAATTGAACACAATTTCAAATTAAACGAAAGTGCACGCGCCCCACACACACAGACGCTTAGAGCCCACATATACTATATAATCATTACAGCACTGCGCCTCGGCACCTATATAAACTCATCGGGCGACAATATATATATATAACTGCGCGTGTTATACACCGGCATCGCGCGCCGCTTTTAAGCTTTTCCCAATGTCGCGCGAGGGCGCGCTCTCTTACACACATACGCACACGCGCGTAGACTGCACGCACAGTCGTTGGCTGGCAGAAGGTTCGGCACTGGCGTTTATACATATATACATATGCACGCGGTTATTCGCACTTATATTAGGCTCTGTGCACAGCTCTCGCAGCGACGACTACGATGTGCGGCTCCGGAGTGTTGTGCTCCAGAGAGAGAGAGAGCGAGAGAGAGAGCGAGAAAAAAAGCGGGCGAGGATGCCGACGCGGAGTGTCGGCGGCGTTCTCTCTCTCTCTCTCTCTCTCTCTCTCTTCCTGCAGCGCCAGGGGCTAATTAACTATTAATTAAGAGCTTAATCCCAATTATGTGTGTCCCTAGACTAATTGGACTCTGAATGCAAACAGGCGCGTGTGGGTGGTTGCGATGTTGGATATCCGTGTGGGTGTGCAGTACTGCACGTGTGTGTGGTAAGGATGGAGCGGCGCGCGGTTGTATTCACTTATTACGGCCCTCCTTCGGCCTCTGTGTGCGTTTTTTCTCTTTTAACTCGTTTTTTTTTCGGGCGAACGGCTGCTGTCGTATAGTGCGAGTCGATATCAATGAAATTGGGATTACGTTTGTGCAGATTCTTTCTTGACAGTGTGAGAATGAAGGTGGTGATCTATTTTATGCGTGAGACCGTGGCGTTATGTTGAATTTATGACGTATAATTTCAGACAAATATATTCAATTTGCTTCTTTTCCTGGAGTGCTAAAATGAATGTCTTGGCGAATAAAAATATATTTTGATATATATGTATAAGACAATATTAAAAATTTTAAATGTTAGCTATATAACTAAAGCAGTCATCATAATTAATTACCGTTGCCCACTGGAAGCTAAATATTTTACAATAAAAAACTCCTCTAACCTTGGA
Source organism: Megastigmus stigmatizans (assembly GCA_900490015.1). Taxonomy (NCBI): domain Eukaryota; kingdom Metazoa; phylum Arthropoda; class Insecta; order Hymenoptera; family Megastigmidae; genus Megastigmus; species Megastigmus stigmatizans. The sequence continues at coordinate 23,715 of UELV01154102.1, forward strand.
ATAAAATATTTTTAGAGGGTAATTATTGAGCGTGTACTGTAATGAAACCAACTGGAAGTTTAGTAATCTTATAATAATTTGATTGTCACAATCACGAAATTTAGCATTTCCAATATACTTGATGGTTATTCTAATTAACTTTATATCCAGTAAACTATTCCGCAATAGAAAAACTCATTTGTTCACTCACTTTTATAACTTCAAGAATTTCAAAAAATACTTAAAATAGCTCAAATTGTTTTACTTAAAGGGCAATAATAATCATTAAAATATTTACAGGGCCATTTACAATACACGAAACTTGATTAGTACTTTAACGCTTCTGAATGCGCGCAGCGTTTTCAAGCCAGTCAATAAATGCAGATGAACGCGGTAGTAACTGCTCTCTAACGTACAAACTCGGAACTATATATTCCATTTCGTATCAAATGCATAACGTCGAATACTACGCAAACACTATTTTTTAAATGACCACAAATCTCTGAAAGAATTATTTTTAAGACACAAGAATTTAACTTTCAGTACATGTAATTTAAGATAAATTAGATGTTATGTATACATACAACAATTAATGGCGTGATATTTCACTCATAAATAATTGAAAAAAGCAGCGCAAGGTGAAACGTTGAAAATGGTGAGATGTCAAACGGAAATCGCAGATTTCAAATGTTATACATGTACTTATGATTCGATAAAAACACTATGTAAGACCAGAGCTACACAGCAAACCAAAAAGTAGTTCGCCACTAGAATCGCCAGTCAAAAGTCAACACACGCATATTACTCGGCGCGATGAATGACTGGACACTTCCCTTCGATCCTTGAATTTTTATTATTTTTTCGCTTTATAACTCTAGCGAGAAAATTCTCGTGAGACATTAGCCATATGGCGCCGGCCGGTCCGGCCAACCACCAACACCAGGACGCGTAAGCGGGGCGAACATTGTTTTTAAAACGACCCTTCTCAAAGCCGCCTAGCTTTCCTACGTAAAGTGACGTTTTTTCCCTCTTTCTCCTTTTTTTTCTCCTCTCCCCTTTCTCACGTCTTCGTTTTCTTGTACTTCCAGGCAGTACAGCCCTCTCTTTCTCTCTCTCTCTCTCACTCTCTCTTCCATTCTCTACCATTCCCATATATATACTGGGCGAGGAGAACCTTTATATACTATAGCTCAGGTCGCGCGATCAGTTTCTCGTTGCCCTTTTCTCATCCCTTTCCTTCTTTTGCTTCTCTCCCTTTTTTCGTCTTTTTTCTCTTCTTCACCCCGTTTTTTTTTGTACTACCGCGTGATTTTATCGACAGGTTTGCTTGCTTATTCTGGCTTCTGCGACAATATTTGTAGCAATTGGAGCGTTCGCATCGTTTGCAAGCGGATTTTTTCGCAAAGCAACTGAATTACAGCGAAAAGATAGTTGAAACGTTATCCTTCCATGAATTCGGAGACAATAGCAATAAATTGAGAATGTTGCAAACGTCGTATAGTTAACATTGCGTTATACTTCCACAAGGTAAATCTCGAAAAGAAATCCCGGGGAAAACGAACGACTGTCTGCACCCCGCATTGATCGACAAATTGGAAGATTTTTTTCATCAATGGCCGATACATCCATGGCGTGGAAAATAGTCCAATTCCGAGGGCTGTAGGTAAAAAAAGCTCGTCGTCGCGTTTAGCGAATGAGAGAAATACGACTGTGCACGCGCTTGTGCGTGTATGTATGTGTGTGTATTTGCAGCGGCGCGTCGTCGCGCACCTCGCACTCGACTAACGCTCTCTGCTGGTATATACGAGATCCTCGAACGCCTTCCAATCAGTTTGAGAGTGTCGTTGCAGCGCTGAATTTTTCCGGGACTTTTTTCCGCGTGCCTCTGCCGCACAGGCAGCCGTCATACGTGTGTGCGTGTGTGTGTGTGGGCGCGAAGGGAGAAGGAAAAAAAAAGAAACGAGATGAAGGGGCTGTGCGCGTGGGTATGTGCAAGCGATGCGCATCTCTGGCTCAGTCTAGTGGTAAAAGTCGATGGTGCGAGGGCCTCGAAAAAAATTGGACTTTGATTTGGAAATTGTTTAATTAAGACGCGATGCTCGTTAGAGTTTGTTCTAACCATCGTTTTGTTTTTGTTTTGTACTCGCGAACGTTGTTCTTTGCGAATTGCAATGGTTGGGAATTAGGGATGAAGTGGCGTACGTTTTAATTTTCAAGAAAAATCAGTTCTATACTTACGCTTTGTTTTATTATATCAATTTAAGTATAAGATTAAAAGATAAATGAAGAGTTGACTATTTTGATCAAATGGAAAGGATTATTTTCCTACATACATTTGAAATTCTTTTTGTAAGAAATACGCAGAACTAATTTATACTTAATTGGAAATGTTATTGGATTACTTTTAGATTATTTCTGATGATTATTCTATGCAAAGTTCATAAAATTATTACCGTAAATTGTTGAATTAAAATATTAGATACTAAAATCAATTCAAATATTATCATCATTTTTCTATAGTATAATTATCTAATTTTAATCAACCATTTTATCAGGATTACAAAGTTATGTATAGATATAATACTATGGTAAGAAAAATCGTAGATTCCCAGAAAAAGACTATTTCATTGAATTAAAGAAAGTGTCATTGCAGACGAATGATAAAATATTTATTTGAATCAAGGAGAAAAAGTTATTGATTTGATGAAACATTTATTTGCTGCAATGAAAATTTAATTTTTATATCAATATCTATTTTCATTTATCAGTTTAGTAACTAAATATTTCATCAAAAAAATAAATTTTTTTCTTAATTTAATAAAATATTTTAGCATTCACCAGCAATGACACTTTCTTTGACTCATAAAAATTTTTGTCTCGGTGTGCAATAAATGCAAATAAAAGATTGAAAAATGACTTATCAACAAAAAACAAACCATTCTTTTAATAAGCAAAATATCGCTCGGATACATTAGCTAGTCTTTGTTCTCAATTGATTTTCACTTCTCGCCATACACTAAGCAAATTACTTATTTAATTTATATAATTTACTTCTTTATCTGCTCGCAATAAAAGATTTTTTAAGTTCAAAAAGTTATTTTCTCTGTGTAAAAGAAAAGAGGAAATATTAAAATCCATAAGTTAATTTCACATCGTAGTGAAACTTTCTTTATTTATTAACAGTTTCAAAAAGTTAAAAAAATGCGATTTTTCGATCTAAGTAGATATTTCAATTTTTAAAAAAAGTGTCCCTTTTTAACGTAGCTCTATGGGTACTCTCTAGTCAGTAGAGAGATGAAACTAAAAATTGTTTTAAACATTTTAATAAGCGTATTAAAAGAATCCCAAAAAATTTTTCTTTAATTTATATTTAGTTTTATTATCCCATTCTTTGTTATTTGATTAAAATAAAACATTTTTGAAAATAATTTTT
>UELV01154102.1:27146-56740 GCA_900490015.1 Megastigmus stigmatizans
TAATAACTTTTATATTTTTGAAAAGCTGAGATGTCAATTTATTAAAATCTAGTTTTTCAGTAATGGCTTAGACCGCTATCTATACAAAAATCTTTCACTTCCAATCTCTCGGAGAGCCTGTCTCATAAGGGCTAATGTTAAATACCCGTAAATACCTCAACTTTAATTTACTATATTTTTGATTTTTACACGATAACTCGACTCAAAATTTATAAAATATATTCAAGAAATCTTCCCGAATATTTCTACATAATTATTTTTTATGTCTTAGAAAGTCGGATTAACTATAGAACTACCTTAAGTCGATAAAAATTGCTAGCAATACTAACATATAAAGATCAAATACAAAAAAGCAGTTGGTACTCAATCAACAACTTTACATAAAATAGCTGTTTCACGAGTAGGCAATTCTCTTACCTCTCATAAATACACAAACGCTGTAAAACAATGTTATGAGTGAAAATACGCTGGGAAAAAATAAACGCGGAAACAACTCTCGCAGAAAAGTGCTGACAATTCAATTTTAGTGTTTTGAAAATGACGCAACAAAATGTATATATACGCATCCATCAAATTACCGTACAATACGATATAACGCACTTTAGCCATTCATGACGACCCATTCTCAATGCATAATTAGTCCGCGAGAAGTAGTCTCGTCTATTAAAAAAAATGTGCACTCCAAAAAAAAAGAGAAAAAAAGAGGCGAAATAAAGCAAAAAAATCCTGAAAGAGGCGCAGAAATTGAGAAGGATAGTAAGCTAAGCAGATAGAAAACGTCAAAACGTAAAAGAGACAAGCATGCCACGCACACACACACGTACACACAGACGCACACAGAAACATAGAATCCACTAAGAAGCCCCAGAGAAAGAGGGAAGAAGAATCGAGTCAGCAACCCAGTGTATATAGGAGAGAGAACTATATATATACAACCTCCGTACTCGTATCGTCAAGACCCGCACATGCCCACGCACACACACACACACACACACATACACACACAGACACACTCGCACGAGAGACGGAGAGGCAAGAGAGAGAGAGAGCGAGAGTGAGATAGAGGCAAAAAGGGGGATGTGGATGCTCGTCATATACGTATAGAGGCTGTGGTGGTTAGCGCGAGAGAAACGGACTACTATTACTACTACTACTACTACTACTACTCTATACACTTTAGCTATTGCGAGAGAAAGAAAGTGCGCGAGAGAGAGAGAGAGAGAGAGAGAGAGCGAAAGCAGAGGGTCGTAGCGGCGGCGGCAGCAGCAGCAGCGTCGCGGTGGGTGCGCGCGGGGACTGGTTGGTTACCAGGCAACCGGCAATAAAGGAGAGCCCGGATAGCCAATGGCGGCCCACAAAATAACCCCCCCACCCCACCCCTCCCCAACTCGCTCCTCTCTCACTCCCCCTTCCTCCTTTTATATATATATATATACATCGTTCTCTCTACTACCCCCTTATCGCGCGAGCGACGGGGCTGTTCTCTGCTTGTTTTGCCAGGAGCCGCGCGGCGCGCGCTTACGGCCAGTTCTGCTCGTATAAGTGGGAGCGAGACGCCGCACCACTACAACCACTGCGCGACAGAGAGAGAGAGAGAGAGAGTGCCTTTACTTTAGTAGCTGTTAAGGTCTTGAGCCCCGCGGCTACGGCGACGCCAACTAAGCTGCTCCGCTGCTTCTCTCTGTATGCATGTATATATACGTGCACACGCAAGCTCGCGCGCGCGTATATGTGTGCGGTGGAAGAGCATATATAGGTGTATCTCGTTGTCGCGGAGAGGGAGAGAGAGAGAGAGAGAGGGATAATTGATATTCTAATCCGGCCGCGCCTGAATATCCCCGCAGACTGAGGAGCGAGAGAGAAGAGAGAGAGAGTGCGAGGCGCCCGGTTAGATGTCGGGAGTCCAAATGGTAGGAATTTCTCTCGTGGCGACCGTAGCTACTCCTGCCTGCTGGCCGACGGAAAGAGAATTAGGCGAGAGAGAGAGAGAGAGAGGAGCGCTCGTGCCTGCCTATAATGAAGCGAGCACGCCAATCGATGTCTGTATTGCCTTAATGAGGTGCGGCTTGCTGCGACCGTCTATTGCGTGCTATACTTTCAGCATTCTTGCCCGATGGAAATTCGGCTTGCTTTCTTTTTGATTTAGTGTACTTTGAGATACGGAGGGATGAGTTTTATGGGTATAGATGTAGCGAGTATCTGAAGTATAGGTTGTGATGGAATTTTCAGGTTTTGATATAGGCTCTTTTTGAATCTAAAATGCATCTAAAGATCATATAGCTTTTAGATTTAAAAGGTTTTTGTAAATACTGACCCTTTTATTAGATATATAAGATGTCATTAGTCTAGATTCTATTCAAGTATATATATCTTGAAGTCGGATCTTAGTGTGTATGTAATTAATTAGCCGAGATGTTTTAGTTTAGGTAGTTAGAAAAAGGTAAATATCTAAATTGCAATAATACTGGAAGAAACAAGTAGTAGAAGTCAGAGTATGCTTAGTCATAAATTGGGCATTTAGAATCTAATAAAAATATATGAGCGGGTTTCAGATCTCACAATGAAAAAATTGCAGATTCACGATTGATTACAGCTTCAAACGAAAGATTAACTCAGGCGACTAATAAACATTTAACGGTATAAAGAAGTTTTGCAATTCGTGTACGGTCGAGCAATTTATATAGTGTGCGCATAAGTAGACGAGCGGAAAAAATTCTTATAGATGAATAAAATTTTGAAGGGGGCAAAAAATAATTTCTAAAACACTTAAGGTATTCGCGACGACTGCCAGCCGCACGTAAGGACCATTAATTAAAATGTCGTACTGTCTTCGAATCTTGCGGCTCTCTAAATTTCTTGAAGTGAATATAGGAGCCGACACCATTCCAGCGTTTTGAACGAATTAATTACTATATAGCGAAGTGATTCCTTTTACTTTAATTGGAGTACACATGTACTATTACTCTTTTTTTTCACTTAGGAGTACATCATTTTAGAGAGACCAACCTTTTTATCCGCGGCTAAATATTTAGATGTGATTAAGGCTCTAAGTCCGTAGTGCGTTTTTCAATGTTCGGGAATTTTCTAATTTAAATCGTATAATCATCGTTGGCGCGGTACACGCTGTATATAAGCACCGTGAGGTGCACGTATTGATATTGATAATAATTATTGCCTTTTTGTCTGCACAGCGATCATATTGATTTTCAAATCGATTCCTCGGTAACTTTAAAGGAAAAGAACTGGCAAAGACTGTCGACGAATAAATTATAGAAATTTGAAGTCGTTTTTCTGAACTCCTACTATTTATTCAATTTTTCGCACTGAAAAATTTGATTCCGAACAGACATATTCAATAGGTTTGAAATAAAATATAGGAAAAGTGCGTATATACAATCAGTAGAAAAAATATTTGTTTTTGCATTAATCTATTTGACGACATATCAATCAACGGCTTTTTTATTTATCTCCGAGATTAAGTAGTCGGCGTCACTAATGTTCCGTAACTAGTCTGCTACTCCCGAAGGCGTAGAGATAGAAACTAAGGGATCGCTGTTTCTCTCTCTCTCTCTCTCTCTCTCTCCGGGTACTTTGGATAGGGATGGCGCAGCGAATTTACGCCGTGCAAATGGAATCGCGAGAAGTATTAACACACGTCGTGTCGAGGGTCGCGCACTTTCTCTCTCTCACTCACTTACGAATACCCATCGTCACGTCGTCACGCACGAGGAATCGTCTGCATGCCATCCCGCGGGACCAGACACCAACGTGCGCGAGAGAAACCGAGGGAAAGAGAAAAGAGAGGAACGGAGAAGGAGAGCGATATAAACGCGGAGGGAGGAAGAGAGAAAAAATCGAGCAGGATAGCGAGAGAGAGAGAGAGAGAGGAAGAAAGTACGAGAGTGGATAATAGAGTAAGGGAGAAAAATAACGAAAGAGAGAAAGCGATGAAGATGGAGAGAGAGAGAGAGAGAGAGAGAGAGAGAGAGAAAGAAGTTAAAAAAAGTGCGGTGGGACGAAGCGGCAAATAAGAATATAGCGAATTGAAGATGAGAGCGAGGGAATCCCTACGTAAAATTATTTGGCGAAATCGGTCGTAGAGACAAATTTGGTTACTTTTGAGATCGATTATTACTCGAAAAGAGGACTTTCTCATTGGAAATCATCAACATGCAAAAATATTTATTTCAAATTAGTATAGTGAAGAATTGTAAAGCAGTTATTATGAAAGGCGATTTAGAATGAAGAAAATTGAACCTCCAACCAACCAACTTTTGGGTTATAAATTTAGCTCAAACCTAAGGCAATCATTTTTTGGACAATGAAATAAGACCCATGTACCATATAGGCTAGTACTAATGGTTCCTAAGTTTCGGAAGCGTTTGGAAATATCTTTAACAACAGGAGCCGATCGTTATAGATTAGCGGAAACATCGTTTCATTGTCCCAAAGATAAGTCTCATAGAGCCTGCATGAATCGCGTACAACTCAAATAATAATATTACTTACTACTACCCTAAAAATTCGCATATGTCTCGTTCTATTAAATTATTAATATCTTGATTACCATAACAAGAATTATAATTTATTGCGGGAGCATTTCATTACTATAACGATTTTCTACCATCTTCTTATATTTTAATGACACGTTTCAAAATTTCAGAAATACTCGGTCGCGAAAATTTTTGTAGAATTAAGATGACGAACGTAGTGTCGATAAGAGATAGAGAGTTAAAAATAATAAAAAAAAAAGCAAATGAGCGCTATAGCAAAAGAGGAGAAGTGTGTGTGTGTGTGTGTGTGTGTGTGTGTGTGTGTGAGTGAGAGAGAGAGAGAGAGAGAGAGAGAGAGAGAGAGAGAGAGAGAGAAATAAAAGGAAGGCGCAGGAGTATAGCGCACGCGGTGCGGTGTAGCACTCCCGCGGGACATCTTGCGCCGCCACTTGTCCGTATTAAGTCCGGGTACTAATCCCGAAATTTAATTTGGAAAATCTCTTTCAGTGCCTTCTCTCCTCCCCTTCCCTCACTCTTTCTCTCTTTCTACGACTCGAACGAACTACGTTGTAGATATATATATATATATATATACAGTGTCGGTGCAGCCTTAGCGCCACACACACACACACACACACACACACACACACACACACACATACTGCAAGACATTTTAAACTGGGAATTACGGCTTTGTAGCGGGTAATTGAAAATTCGTTTCGATTCTACCGCTTCCTACAAACCCACTCCCCTTCTCTCTCTCTCTCTCTCTTTATTCTAACCGGCTAACTGTCGTCCTCGTTTCGTCGACTGTCGTCGTCGCTCTCCTTCCATTTTGATTGCACATACTCGTGTGTGTATATACGCCGCCGCTGCACAAAGTTCGCCGCGTAGTGTATTTCACGACACACACACATACGCTCACAGGAGAACTCTGCAGCACAGCGCATACTTATATATGGGAGCGAAGCGCGCAAACGAAGGCAATATTTATTTTCGTACACGTTCTTTTTTTGGCCCACCCCCTCGGTCCATCGATGCCGATGTTGAGTCGACGAAATTTCGCGTTTGCAAAGTCGATTGATCCTACGGCTGAGGCGAGGAGAGAGAATGGGATTTCATTGACAAAAGATTTAGAGAGAGAGAGAGAGGCGAGCTATGGCGTTTCATTACCAAGTTAAACGATAAAGGGATGACAACGTGTTGCAGTCAATAGCATTCTTCATCAACCTGAGTCAATAGCGTACCCGAAAAGAAATGTTAATTTTGATTCGGCCGAAGCTGTATTGGGTACTAACTGTTGGGTGGAATAAAATTTCATTGTTCGGGATGAATCACCATTTCGTTGAACAATATTTTAATGTTCATAAATATGGTACATTATTTTTGAAATGGTAAATGCTTCTATTTGTGAAAAAAATACAACATTATTAATTAGTATTCTTAATTGAATTCATAATATGCATGTTATACGGTACTAATGGTAAAAATCTTGACAATATTGCCAGTAGATGGCGCACACAGTCCAGAGTCTATCAGCATTTACTGGTAAAATAGCAATTTAAAAATGTAAAATACTAAAAAAAATGGTCAAAGATGGTTTATCAGCTCAGTACAAAAGATTCATCTCAATACTTAAACGAAACGTAACGATAATCGAAATTGAAATAAAAAAAATCGCACGGTCGTTGTAAATGCTCGACAAAAAGTACAAATGTCACGAAAATCCATATTGCAATCTCGGAGCGTATAAGTCCCGTCATCATCAGATGCGTGTCGGATGCGAAAGCTAAGTATATATACATATACAGTGGGGTGAGCAGAGCGATCGACTAGAGCAAATTAATTCAAGCCCATAAACATCGCGGTGGCATTAGCAGCTTACACGCAACCCCCGAGAGCTGCTGTCGCTGTACTGCTTCCTCGGCGTCCGTTACAAGTGTTTTACACGAGCGGCTACAACACGACCGAGAGAGAGAGAGTATAGAGGGAGAGTAAGGGGTCCCTAATCTAGCGAAACGTCCCTCGGGAACTCTCCTCTCTCTCTCTCTCTCTCTCGTGCATCCACGCAACACGTACATGATACGCTTCATTCGAGCAGCTCTGCTGGGATCGAAAAACGATCGAGCCCTATCTCTCTGTCTCTCTCGCTTTTTTTTTAGAAGAATGCTTCGGTACTTTGGATAAATATTAGATCGGCGCAGCTCGTACGTAAATTGAATCGAAACTGCCCGGGGACGCCAAGTACAAGTGCGAAGTGTATGGTATACATATGGTATGTGTGTATAATACGTGTTCGGCAAACATGCCGAGCGTGAAAATTGCATTGGGTTAATAATGTATATAAACGAGTTTGTTGGCGCGAGCGCAAGCGTTAGCGGCGAGTGATTGATGACCGACGTCGAGTAGTGCCAAGTTTGTTCATGTCATTGGGTTTTGTCGATTCTGTTGCTTAGTTTAGTGCTGCTGCTGCACTGGGTCACTTTAATCTGTCGCCAAAACCGGAGTGTACCCAAATTTTTTACCAAACATTATTACAGTAATTTACACCGTTGGACCAGCGATGCACTTATGATTCAGCTTTAAATAGAAGAATTTCCCATCTCGGCACACATCCACGCAGTATCGTGTATACCCACCAAAAAAGAAAAGGATTCGTCATCCCAGACAAACGCGATCGCGTATACGGGATATTATTCACGGGTTGACACGTCACGCGGCCTTTCATAAGATTATACTCGCGAGGTGGCAGAAAAAAAACGGGCTAAAAACGACCACATATATACAGTTGTGGTACACGTATAGCCGGAGCACACACAGTGAAAGGTCGCGGATGTTCGTCGTGTCCTTGAACGTATCCCGTCAGTCTCTAAAGACGCGTAAGAAAGAGTAGTCTCACAATGTCCAACGTCGTCGCGTGTGCAGTTAAGAGCCTAGAGGAGAACGAGCCGAGAGAGAGAGAGAGAGAGAGAGAGAGAGAAAAGTAGGGTGAAGGGAGGGGGTGTAAGATGACAGGGACGGCTTGTTTTGCGGGGCAATCAAGGCGTGATCCATTGTTGGCCGACTGGCAGCTCAATGGCCACGGTCATCATAATATTCACACCGCAGTTCTCGGTACATTGCGCACTATATATGAGCGGCTCGACGGCCGCGTTCGGGTTACAATATGGCCACCGTCGAACAAAGTCGCGCGGAGGTGTGAAATTTAAAATGAGAGCAGGCAAAATGCGCGCAAGCCACTGCGACCCCCCTTTCTCTCTCTCTCTCTCTCTCTCTCTCTAACGAGACTTGGCGCGAAATATCCGATCTCATGCACGTTCCATTGTTCGACTGTTTGCACGATTAGGAGAGCTTTTTTTACTTTTTTCGTGAGTGTGTGGGGGGATGGGGGAATTATGTATACGCGGGTGTATATATATGTATATGTGGTTTAATGGCATCGGTTACGGATGCATTGTCCTCAATCGCTGCTGCTACTTTTTTTTCTTCTTTTAAATTGCGTTAATTAGAATAGACCTGCTGCTGCTCAGTTCAGTTCGCTCTGCGTGTCAGGCTGTTACGGGTGAGTTTTTGTGCGGGATTTTGGATGTCATTCCAATGGATGCTCGGTTTTGTGCCTCTATCTTTCTGTTTTTGTGGATTGTTACTGGTAACGTTTGTGTTAGATTCGCTGCGAAACTATTATAACACAGTTTTTTTGTATTTTTTTTTTCTTGTAATGTTGGTAAAATTTTCTAAACGAATATACTATATATACATAATGATTTTTATTATTTTACGCAATTACTTATTTTATGGAACGTTAAGCTGTTAATCAAAGATTAATATCTGAAAGCGGATTTTCAACATTGCGAGGCACCGCGTGCCGTCTTATTAATTTTTTTCATACAAACACTGCTTGATATAACTTAACTAATTACTTGTAACTCTTCCAGCAACAGAATATTATGTACGGCTATGGTTTCAAGATTCCTTCAACGAAACCAATCCACGCAGACGTAAAAAGACATGAAGATTCTGCTCGAGTTACATCGTAAATTGCTTATACACGTTACATCGTGCGCTCAACATCTCTAATTAAGGGCCCATTAATTTTGAAAATTCATTCAAAAAAAAAAAAAAAAAACACGACCACGACGACGACTACACGGGACAAAAACGAGCCACTCCAAAGATTCGAATTAATTACATCCGCGCGGCCAAAAATGAAAAACATTTTTTGCAAAAAGATAGTTGAAAAAAAGGGAGGAGTGAAGCGCCTGAATTAATTAGCCACCGCGTCAAGCGTATAGCAATTGACTCTAATCGCGCTCTCGCGCGCCCACAAGGACCAATAATTTTCCTCCTTCGCCAGCAGCAGCGGCGGCGGCAGCGCATTAAGCATAGCGTACATCCCAGAATCCAATTAACCAGCCGCGGAGGCACAGACTTTTTTTTTAATAAAAAAAAAAGAAACACCGAGAGTGCGTGCGAGAGAGAGAGAGAGAGAGAGAGAGAGAGAGAGAGAGAGAGAGAGAGAGAGAGAGAGAAAGAAACCCACGTGCCAAATAAAGCGCACATCACGCGAGTGAGAGTAGAGGGAGAAATAACGACGCTGCAACGTGCATACGTATGTGTGTGTGCGTATAACCTATATATGTGCCCCACGTAGACGGAAAAAACTCGGAGCGCGCTACTCCAGCGCACATACGTTTTCGTGTCCTGTCTGTGTTATATACATATATATGTATATGTGTGCAGAAGGGAGAGAATCCCGCGGTGGTGGCGTCGACGAGTTTTCGGACCGAAACGTTTAGGGGTATATGCGCGAAAAGGGTTACTGCATACACTCGCTGGAGCTGGCGGAAGGGGATCTCCGCGCCCGACGACGCCTAAGTGTTGCCTTTGACAATTCTAAAATATATATCTGCGCCTGCAGCACGCCAACTCGACAACGGGGCGAGGGATGGGATTCTTATCGCGTGAAAATGTGCGGTTTTGCGCTTCGTCGCAGTAGCGCTTATGCGAAATTAGGAAAAGCGTTACGGGGAAATTTTCTATAATAACATAATGCAGCAAGGATATGAATGATGTTGGGTTTAAAGCAGATTATGTAATCGAATCATTGATTTATGCTCGATTCCGAAATCGAATTTACACACGTCAAAGATCAGAATTCATGGGTTAACAATAGTTGAGCGGATGTAATGCAATGTAATTTTTGCGCTTATTCAATCGTAAAGGTCCTTGCATAGAATGAAGCAATATAAGAGAACGGTGAACTGCAGAGAGACGCTGAATAAGAAATTTTAACAATCTCAAACTTTTTGCCCAAGTACAAAACGAGAGCCAAGCTCCGTAATTAATTCCCCGGCAGCGAGCGAAATAGTTTAATTACACCGTTTTCTGAATGTGAAATTTCAGCTCTCCCGGAGCTAAAATTAATTAATCGGGAATTAATTTTCAATTAACGCCGTAATTGAATTGTATTATTTACCCTCTTTGTGTCCCATAGAAGTATAGGGAATTGAAGAGCCGCCTGCGAACAAGAGACTCCCGCTCGCGAAAGATGAATAAAGTTGGGAGGAACACGATGGTAAAAACTAAGTTTGTAACAGCTATTCCGACACGCACATTTTGGAGTAGGCACTAAAGTCCATCCACATTTGATTATATCCTAAATTCAGCTACATATATATATCGATGATCGGGCACAGGTGAAAGCTTTCGCACAGCAGTACCAGCCCATATATGGTCTAAAACTAGCCATTAGTCACATCGAGGAGAGTCCTGCAGATCCGAAACAAAAGCTCTGGGATAAAATAGATGAACAGAGAGAGAGAGAGAGAGAGAGAGTGAGAGCCGCGTGTATATACGTGAGCATACGAGAGACACCCCTTTCGCACGTACATGTGTGTGTGTGGTGGGCAGCGGGCGCGAAAGGGCATAAGTCAGGAATTCCGGGCATGCGGTATATTGCGCGAGGCAGGGGTGAGTCTCTCTCTCTCTCTTTCACTCTGTACCGGTTATAAGCTATAGTCACTCTCTCGTTCTCTTTCTCTCTGTCTCTGTCTCTGCTTCTCTGTTCTGGCGTGGCATGGCATGCACAGCCATTTACTTCATTATGTCATTAAGCTTAATGGCTCCCGCCCCCCGTTCACTCGCTTCGCTCGCGCGCGCCATGGCCCTAACACGGCTCTAGGCTATAGCCACTCTCCGTGCCGCCGCCGCCGCGCAGTTCGTCCCCATTAACTCCCGGTGCTGCTGCTGCTGGTGGTGGTGGTGGCTTCCTCTCTCTCTCTCTCTCTCTCTAGCTCTCTCCTCGTCGTCTACTCTGCTCCATTCTCCGACTATCTCGCTCTTTCTCCAACTCTTCTTCTTCTCGTGCACAGCCACTGTTCTCTTCACCCGGGACACTCTCTCTCTCTCTCTCGCTCTCTCGTTCGAGCTATCTCGTTTCGACGCCGCTCCCTCGAGCTTGTTCCTCCACTTGCTTCGTCTACTTCTTCTTCTTCGCCGATTTTTTTTTCCTCTTCTTTTTGGCTTCACTCTACTTTGCTGCCGGCCATTGTTATTCCTTTTTTTCTTTGCTTCGCTTTTAAACGTAATACTTTTTAATTTATTCCGCTCATTTTCTCGTTACTTCTTTCCTTCTTATTTTCTTTTATGATTGCTGGAAATGTGTAGAGCGAGACTCGCCTATAGCTGTTTATTCTATTTTCTGGTGATACGAGTATAATACCGTTCCTTTAATGCTTAAAAGATACAAATCAAACTAGCACGTACAACGAATTGCCAATTCGAATCAACTAACTGCAGAAATCATCGGAAAATCCACTAATCAATTCCCTAACGCTCAACCGAGCAAATCCAAATTTCACCAAAACAATCACTGTCTCTTTCCATCGCGATTCGCATCCTCTATTTCGAGTTTCACGATAGCTCTCTATTCAGAGCGGAGAGCAAATTCGCGGTGCCCGAACGGTGCGTTCTCGGCAACTGGTGCGTATGAATAGAATTAGGTTTTAGTGGGATAAGTCCCCGAAACGGTGCTTGTCGTCGTTGTCGACCCTGACAGCTTCGGAACAAAGAGCATCGACTTTACGTGATTGCCTCCCAACTCTCTCTCTCTCTCTCTCTCTCTCTCTCTCTCTCTCTCTCTACCCTCCTTTACTTCACCCATTGAAAATTGCTCTCGGGTCGTGGGCCAAACTCGTTCTCTCCTCTCGCTCGCTCCCGTCCGACCAGGTGGATTATTCGCCGTGGCCCCGTCGACGTTGGCGGCGCGTTAATCCCGATATTGTGCTCTCTCGAAAAGTTGTTGATATATTCTCGACGACGCGCGGCGGGAGGTACACTACTCCGCAGCTCTATACAACATAATAATCGCCTCCACGAAATTGCTTCGTCACTTTTTTTTTCCCGAGTCTGGACTGCGGACTCGTGCGCCGTTTAGCTTCTTCTATTATTGGATGCTGCGCTTGGGACACTTGTGGCCCAACCCCTTTTTTCGTCACTCACAATCTTACTGATCATCGTCGATGATTGAGTACCGGTCTATTTAGTGACTATTATATATATGCGCGTGCTTTAGGTTTCGGATGAATAGTAGGTTTGCTTCTTTTACCATTCTTTGGATACACACGGCAATTGTGGTGCGCCCAATAGAATCTCTCAATTGAAACTTTTTGTATATTAATACCGCAAGATTCTATTCATTGTAACTGCGATTGTGAAGAGATGTAAAATTGTTAGATTTGATTTTCCGATCGCCAATCATTGTGTTTATAATATGTCCGTTAAAAGCCCCGAACGAATAGTAGGTTCCTCATTCGTATCATCAATTCGCATTCTATTAGCAGTCAAATCCGATGATCCGACCAATGATTAAGCCACTCCATATGGACGCGGCGCGCGATGAGAACTGTCACGCAGCAATAACAAGCACTTAAGCATACTATTTAAAAACCTCGGCAGCAGAGACACGCGGCGCGTTGGGTTTGTTATCTTTTCCTTGGACTCGACACATTTCATCGAGTTCGCGTCTCTCGTTCCGAGCTTCGAATCCGTCTGATGCCAGTTTCCGGGATTTGTGTCAAGCGAGCGAGAGAAGAAATCATCGGGCGACGACGAGCCGTTGAGAGATGGAGCACCGACGGCCCCCTTCTTTTTTTTTTTGCCGTCTCCGTACTGGCGCCGCGCGAGTTCATCCTGGAAGTGCTGCACACGTGTAACGTTGTTTCGGTAAAAGGTGTTGACCGGCTCGTTCTGTTTGTCGAGTAACTCAATATTTATGTACGAGTTTGGCGCCAGACAAACACGCGCCCAGCTCCCGACTTGTGTATCTCTCTCTCTCTCTCTCTCTCTCTCTCTCTCTCTCTCTCTCTCATCTCGCCTGCACGTGTTGCCCTCGCGAGAGCCTAAATATAGATTTACAATCTCGGAGAATCGTGTATAATGTGTATGTGCGTGTGTGAACTGCAATTATAGAGACGAACAGCTCAGACGGGATATATATATATATATATATATCGGAGAAATCGAAGCCAATTGGGGTTGTGTGGATTTCAGGCGATTTTCGCGAGTGATTGATATATAAGTGGTGATTTCCACGTGCAGGCGTCTAATTGATTGGGATGGCGTAGTGTTTGTTTGGTAATCGCGTTGCAATATCGGATGTTTCCTCGATGCTAATATTTACATAGATGCAACAAATGCTCGTATCTGCCAGATAACTAAGAAAGAAGTTTACAATCATCTAATTGATAGAAAAAAATAATCTAATACAAATAATAAATTTATGATATAAAGCAAAAATCAACTATCCGACAAATTACTTTCGTCCCACGAGATCTTGTAGAAACTCTGAGCGTGCTAAAAAAAAACAAAAGATTTTTGTCAAAAATTAATTTTCGACCGCTTAAAAAGGAACAATGAGAGAGATTCCGCGAGAGAGAGAGAGAGAGAGAGAGAGAGAGAGAGAGAGAGAGAGAGAGAGAGAGAGAAGAGAGTCGAACAAAAGCCAAAGGAATTTAGCTTGGCAAAGGAGAGCGAGCGCTGAACGTCTCGATCCAGCCATGCTATATACCCTTGTACACGCTCTCGACTTTTCCAACTATTATATATGGGTGCAAAAAAGTGTGCCCTCACACACACACGCGCACGGTGGTATACGAGTATATCTGTGGCCCATACAACGCGAAGAAAGAAGGATTTTTCCCAACAATAAGCCCCCTTTTCGCTTACTCGCTTGCTTACTCGCGCTCGGCAGTGTCGCGTGTCTCGGCTGCCTATTGCCACCACCAACGCGCCGCACGGGTAGGATTTCGCGCGACAAATCTCCAGGAATTTTTTCGACCATTTGCTCTTTTCGACGCTCACGACCCTCTCTCTCTCTCTCTCATTCACAGCGACGCTCTAGCGCGCTCGACGATCCTCCCTCCCGAGAGTAGTTGAGTGTATACTGCACACACGCGTTGAGACACTCTCTCTCTCTCTCTCTCTCTCTCGTTCTGTGGAAAATCGGGGATCGTTGAAAAGGTGTGAATCTCTCGCACTCCTCGCAGGCGCGACCCTCAAAAGGTGACAATGGACCATATAGCCCATAGTGCGCGTGAGGCTCTGACGCCGGCAGCAGCAGCAGCAGCGCGTATTCGCACGCGACAATGAGCCTTCAGACCCCCACAATGTACGAATCGTCGTGTTGTACTCTCTGATATGCATATATATATATATACGTATACGCTTGTGTGTATATATATATATGTATTTATCTCTAGCGATGGTATGTACATGAGCAGACTAGCAAAAGGGGGAGAGAGAGAATAGGGAGTGAGAGCGCGGAGCAGGTCGTTTATTATGCCGCACACACGGAGTGCGACAAAGCCTCTCTTCGATAAATTTTTCATCCCTTTTTTTCTTCAGCAGCAGCAGCAGCAGCGCGCTTATCGACGAGTATAATTTTTTTTTCTCCACCTCGTTCTCTCTCCTCCTCTCTTTATTTTGGTTTTCCGTTTCCCAGTCGCGCGAGAGCCTGTGCATATTGAATGGCTTAATTAACGTAAAAAAGTCTAATTACGTTCTTTGCTGCGTGCCTGCTACTTTTTTTCTTTTTTTTTTTCTTCTTTTTTTACAATTCGCAATGTATTTCTTGTAGGCTCGTGTAATTAGTTGATAATTGCGCGGTGTGTTACGTGAACGAGTTTTGGAAAAATCAGTCGTGTTGAGTGCGCTTAACAGTCTTGTCGAGTAGATCCTGAAATGTTTACATTACATAATTACCAGTGCGATCGGCTTCGATTTTGTTTTTGTTAACCAAGTATCTGCATATATTTTTCATATTCTGACAAAAGCGATGGCAAGATATTTCTCAATGAAGCGTATCTTCCAACATCACAGCTCGATCCTAGCCGATCCACGCCTATCTATATAAAATCGTCCAAGACGAGCATCGTTCCAACCTATATATCTCAACATCTCACAATTTACACGCCTTCCTACCGATTGTCACAGAGAATAAAGAAAGCGAGCCAACACATCAACTGTACAGCATCGAATAATGCTGGATATATCGAATCCTTTCTCGCCTCGTTAATCGGCACCGCGCGAGAGTCCCCCAACAAAAGGCCCCGATTTAGACGCGCATTGTGCCAGCGCGCACCTAAGAAATTTTCTAATCGCTATTGCTCAGGGCTGGCGCACCCACCACGCCCACGGTTGTCAAAATATTTTCTGGAGATTCCCCGATGTGCCATGCCCACTTTTCGCGTTCGCGCCGCACACACCTATTCTCCTCTTGTGCTAACGTGCACATCAGGCCTATTGAGACTCTGAGAACACTCGTTGTCTACGCGACCGTTGTAAAATACCGCAGAAATGAAGACTGCGGACAAAAAGTCTATTAGTGGGAAGGTTCGAATTGGTTGTGGAATGTTGCTGATTTGAATGCTTGGGGGTTATTGTGCGCGGGATGTACTGATTTGGAACTATAAGAATCCATTGTGCGATGTTAAACTGTTTTGAATGAAGAAATTCTGTTAACTTGAATGTATTAATACTAATTAAGTACAAGCAGCTGAGGTATACTTCTAGTTGGTTCATTATTATTATATTACGAATTACATGTTGCTTTGCTCACTAATATTTTATTGCATATTAATAAATACTTCCGATATAATCGACTTTCAATAAACACAAGGTACTTCCAAACGCTTTGGCTGCACACAATAGATAATACCTATGTCAGCCCAAGCATATAGTTACATAATTTATTACACACGCTCGACTGTTCACAAGCAGCGCACAAACGCCCCTTTGTCCATCTCGCGCGCCCGCGTTTGATGTAACTGTGCGCGTTTATGTAACGCAGTCTTCGCGGGCATCCGAAGCTTAATGCGCGATGGCCACATTCGTTTTTGCTGCACTGGTCGATTGCGCGGTGGTCGAGTGCTCGGATATGTAGCGCGCGAGGTTCCCGATGAATCCTCGCAGGCGCGCGGATTCGCACAATCACACACACACACACACACGTCCCTCTCTCCCAAGCATTCGAATTTTAATATGCGCGTGTGTGTGAGTATTCGAGTCCATTGTTCGCTGGTGTGGCTCTACGACGACGATGGTGGGATATGCTGCGCGCTGCTGCCATCGAATCCCTTTTGTCGAGTTTATATACCAGCTGAGAGCCAAAATGGCCTCCTGTACTTCTGTGACGTCACGCTATCCTGAGCTAGTGTATACGTGCATGTCTCTATGTCTGTGTGATCGCACACGTTTGTAGTGTGTATGTGTGTGCACGCGAGTGGAGTATATGTAGTCTACGGTAGGAAAAGATCGATCCTGAATGTCCTGCCGAGCGACCATCGTTCGGCTCATGGAGCGAGAGAACAATAAAAGGGAAACGAGCGAGAGAGAGAGAGAGAGAGAAAGAGGGAGAGGAGGAAGGGTGGTACGTATGCAAAGCGCAATATGCAGTAAAAAAAGGAGAAAAAGTTTATACATACGAGTCGAGGACTGTAGGAGTGAGCGAGAGAAAGAGAGAGAGAGAGAGAAGTAGTATTCGGATAATAGAGATATCGACAATGGACAGACAATTCACAATTGAAAAGATCGGGTGAAAGGAAATCATTTTATACATATAAAATGGAAAAAAGTGATATTCAACAATGAAATACAAATTGATTCGACAAAAGGGCTGACTCGTTATTGACCGTCAAAAATGATGAGTTGGGAATTAGGAAAGTCCGAACGAGGAAGCTGAAAAACCCGAGCAAAAATAAATATGGGACATAGGATACCAAAAATTAGAAAACAGGATACGAGATATATCGAGTGTTGGAGAGAAACAGAAAATGGGATGATTGGGTGGAATAATGTGATAGAAAGGGAGAGAGAGATAAGGAGACACAATATAATATACTGTACAAGACTATATAGAAGGGAGAAAGAAAAAGGGAGAGAAAGAGAGAAATGGGTGCGCTATATTCAAGTTGGGGGAAGTAAATAAAAACAGGAATAAGGCTACCTTAGATCCTGTCCTCGGGACTGGACTATATACTCACCCTCGGATTGGTCGGTTCGCTTTATACAGGGCGTGTTTGCTCAGTGTGCTTTTCATGGACACACCGGGTAATTTAATTATGCCTGTTAAGACTATATATATTATGTATTAGATAGACTAGAGATATAATATAGAACGCGAGGATGTATATGGTTTTTGATTTTTTATCGAACTAAGAGTTGGCCAATAGATATTTTTGCGTAATGGGATTTCATCGATTCGCGCGCGCGCGCAAGTTATTCTACGAACGATCGACTCTCTCGCGCACATATTCGATGGAAATTGCTTTTGTAACGACCGCGTTTGTGATATAATTTGAACGGCGACGATTTACTCTTCTGCTTAAATGGAGCATTCGGTGGGACGTTGAGTGTATACGGGGAAATTGTAGTGATTAAAATGTCAGAAATGTTTGTGAAAAGAAGAATTTTATGCTTTTATGAAGAAATTAAAGAAGAGTTTTGTCGAATGTATTATGTTGATATCAGAAATGAATTTCCGGTGAGGCATAGGGTTTGTAAAAGCAGCATGACCCTGGTGGAAAAGTACTCAATAATGGGACTAGAAATTGATCATATTCACTACCACACTATTTAGAGGCTGTCTATCTTTTGTAGACAGTTTTCTTAGCTTATCAAAACGTTTTTTCGACCTTTTATTAATTTTAAAAACGATCGATAAGAAGTGCCTACACTAAGAATAAAATTAATAGTGGATATCATGATCATAAAACTTCGTAAAAACGTATCTAGTTCTTATTATTTTTTCACCTCAGAATGTGTTGATTTTCTAGTTTACTCGCGAAAATCTTAATTTATATATATCATACTCTAGTTATAAATTACTTTTCTGTCCATTAAGAATGCTGGAATCTTCACCAGAAAAGAATTAAATATTTGAATAAAACTTAAAGAATTATAATACAGCTAGAAAAACGTATAGTCATTCAATTGAACTGATAGAAAAATCTTACTCAATAAACCGTTTCAAAGAAAATAAGTTTGTGCGACCGATAAAAATAAAACTCCCAGAAGTGAAGTTATCCGCTTTTGTCCCAGATTTTACTGCACTTTGAATCTGTAACTTTTACAAGAGTATTTTCTTTACAAGTGCACTCTTCCAACGACTCGTTCAATTCTAGTGACACGTATACACTCATACAACCAAACAAATAAATATTCGGTTTACTCTGCATCGATTCACGCAAATAAAACACACATAGCGATACATAAATTTTAACGATCCTCGACTGCACACACACACACGCAGCGGTTAAAAAATCCCATTCAGAACAACATTTTTCACTCCAGACGCACGTAAAATCGTCGCGGCTTCGTAAGGGAAGAAAAAAAGCAGCAGCCAAAGAGGAGGCTCGGATGTATAACGAGGCGCGATTTTACAAATAAACGCGCGCGAGGCGTCGAAGAGAAAATCACCTCGGGCGATATGCTTATCCGGCTTGGGGAGCACACAGATACACACACACATACACACTCGTAGACGCGATATCAATATAGCTCATATACACTGCACACACACACATCTATGTATGTATAGCGCACAACTGCACTTGGGGCTTGAAGGTGTCAAGAGTACGGTTCATCTTGTCGCGAGTACCTTCTATCCGCGCGGGCTTAAGAGAGGCAATGTCATATGCTTATCGATGGCGTTAATTATAAACTGCAGGCGGCCGATGTGCGGCGATGTACGCCGCCTCGCCGCGTGAAATGCTGCTGCCGGCTGCTGATGCACTCGACAAATAATAAGGTGTATCGCTGAGTGGCAATACCATCGATAATTAGTACTGCACTTACGTAATTTATATATATTATATATATATGTGCAGTATTATATATATATATAAATCTGCCTTGTGCGTATTTAGAACAATGGGATGCCCGATTCAACGGTTAATTATAGCAATTGCATTTTTCTCGAGTTTTACTTTTATTAGCCGGTGCGACACGCGCTGCACCTATAATTCTTGTAGAACTTTCGAGTTCGATATTACGAAATTAGGCCCTATGCGAATATTATTAATTAAGCTAGCGACACGCGCCAGTGTCCCACGAATTTGAATTCATCTATTCAGATATTCGTTAATTTAGTTAGTGCTCGCCGAGGAAAAGGAAAAAAAGAGAATTTTTAACGTCAGCCCGGTGCAGGTCTAATTAACATCTGTCGGTGCTTGCACTTTTTCAAACTCCCTCTCTCTCTCTCTCTCTCTCGCTCCTTTGCATTCAAACTAATTAGTTTTTTGCCACTATTATGTATATATTACTTTGGCGCGCGTGCGAGAAAAAGTTAGGAGGAGAAAAATCTAAGTACACAGACGAGTGTGACACGGGGAAAAGAAACAGTAAGGCGTTCAGAGGAAGTCAATAAGAAAAGCGGGAGGGGAGAGATTACACGCACAAAGCGCGAGAAAGCGTTCTGCGCGCCAAGAAAAACGGAAAAAGACATAAAGAACGACTAGTCTTTCACTCTGGGGTTTGTGTATGCATATACAACGTTTGAAATGGCGGGACTTTTGCGCACGAGGCCCTCCCGCGTTATATACGTAAACGCACCGCGTGGCGAGAGGAAATTAAGTCAAAAGTTCAGGGAGTCCGCCGCCGTAGTCGTAGCCTCGTGCGGGAATCGCGCCTAGATGCCCCTCTCTCACTGTGTATATATGGATATATAACGAGTCGAAGAAGAATGAGTGAGACTAATTAAGCCTACGGCCGCGTTCGAAGTATACGTACATGGGTGTTAATTCTTAATTAATTATCTTTGACGCGCGCGAGAAGCAGCTGTCCCTATATATATAATACGCTTTTCACACTTTTTCTTCTCTCTCTTACTTCCTGCGGGAGCTTCGAGCCTCTTTCTGCTCGAGCGTCCCTGTCTCTTTCTCTCTCAGTTCGCAACTTTTACTCTCGTACTCCTCTCGCTCGCGGGCGTTTTTAACTCGCGACGAGATTTGTAGCGGTGCGGTTGATTTAGTGTCTGCAGCGCTCTACATACCTAATTACGCGGGATTTTTAAATGCGCGACGCGCTAATCGATTTTCGTGCGGGGGGTTTGATGGAACTTTCGTTAACTCGTTTAAGAATTTTAATGCATTGTATAATATGAGACGTACTTATCGCTAATATTAATTAATATTTAAATGAAAATTTTGTAATTTTAAGTAGGAAAAATTGACAATTGTAATGCTTGAATTACAAAATTAGCAGAAATCAGTAAACGAGTTTACTGGGATTGCATAGGAAGTGGATCTAAACCACTAATTAAGCGTAAGAAATTGCACGAAAATAAAATAATATAATAATTTTTAATATATTATATGTATAGTTCTAATTGGGCATTAAGTTTAAAATGATGTAATTCAGTAACCCAATTAAATATTTCTTAAGAAAGACATATACTTAACGTCTTGACGTCCAACACAACGCGAATACAAATATAACAATCGATCTCGTACAACATCTCGCTCCACAACGAAGTAACCTTATTAAAACACAAAAAAGCATAAGCTTTGCAGGCGCGCGAGAAGCTGATACGGTCGTTCTCAATTTTCCTTTCCAAAGTGCAGCAGCAGCAGCAAACTCGCGCTCGGCTTCCCAATCTTTGCGCGACTCGCGTAAATAAAGAAGAAAAAAAAAACGACTTTGCCCGGCTAAAGCTCCTCTTTTGCGAGCTCCTTCTCTCGGATTTAAGTCGTGCTATTTTCCCTTTACCGAGCAAATCGGACTATTACGCTTCAAGACACGCGAGAAGCTTCTTCTTACGTATACGTACGTGTGTGTGTGTGTGTGTGTGTGTTTGCGCGCAGGCACCTTTTTCCTTTGGGCGAATATGTTTTTTTTTCTCAAAGGCTAACAGCCACTGGTCCTTTGCCGTCATTTCGTCCCTAAACCACCAACAAAATGGCCGGCCTCCACAACGCGCGCAATTTCTTATTTTGCCAAGAGAGATTCCTTTTGACGACGCCGCGATTTTCTTTCTTTGCCAGCTCTTATATATACTTTTTATTCGCATTAAACGCCTCTTCCGGCTCGTTATATTGTGCTCGCGGTCTTGAGGCAACGTTAATTCGGTAAGTTTGAGTCCACTCTGGCCGTGGAAGCATAATTACAATTTTATTTTAAACGCACCTATTGAGACCGTTAAGTCACTGGGAACGGAATATTAAATTGTCCACCTGAGATAATAAGCGTGTCACATTTTTTTGATAAACGTCGCGAAAAATTGACTATTTTCTTATTTTGTATATAAGCAGAAGAAGATGTTTTTGCAGGTTTAAGAAACGTCCATTGTGAAAATAATGTAACTTGACTCAAGGAAAGTGAAGTGGATCCCAAGTTGAATATAAGAACCGGTGCTTCCTTAATTTCTGTGACGCCTTGGTAACGGCGTGGACAATAATAGCTTTTCTAGCTGTTCCTTTGAAGAAAACGTAAATACGGCCATCCGTAGCAATTATACGCAACCGGGAAATTTTCCAGTTAGAATAGCGTCCTTCTCTCCAAAGGCTATGTACCTCTTGAAATCCAACAACAGGTATTTTCCATATAATAATGTTGAATTGGAATCGAGTTTCCTCCGCATGTACGGGTGTAAGAAGAAAAATATCCAGTTACCGATTAGCGCCTTTCTTTGCTCGCGATCGCGTTATATACATATACAAACACGAACCAATTTTGAAAATGTTTTGACAAGAAATCTAATACGATTGTGCCGGGAGAGATTTGGTTTGTTTTCTACATTTTGGGAGGAACACGTGGAATATCGTGTTCCTGAAAAACGATAGCCGCGGATCTGCTGCAGTCTTCAGCGACAATTTACGCGTTACGCTTCTTTTGTAATACAAGATTATTCTGAGTAGAGTATGGAAACAAGCTGAAGCCAAAATAAGAATTGTAGACATCGAATAATCGGCCATTGTCTATGTATCTTTACTAACTTTACATGAATTCAAAGACGGTATGACGCATGATTCACCGGATTCACCAACGATCATCGATATATATGTATACAGCATATCGCGATAAAAACCCGTCATCCGCAGCTCGTTAAAAAAAAAACAAACCGATGGCGCGAACTCGTAAATTACCGTATAGCGTCGCAGCTCGTCGCGCCCGTCGCCGTTTTCATCTACTTCATTTACTCGCTCATCAGCATTTTTCACCACTTAGGAGGTCTCGCGCGCGCCGCGTCTGCCAACGCTGCCTTCCACCACTGCGCGGAACTGCACGGCTCACACAAACACACACACACACACACACATATACATACACTGGCGCGAAAATAAGCGCCATCATCGAGGCTTCGAAAGTACAAAAGTAGCGTTGCGTAACGAGCGGCACTTTGGAGAAAAGAAACTCTCTCTCGGGCGAGTATCATGGGCCGCGGCCGCGGTGATCATTTCTCGACCTGTCGTTTCGACTCTCGAACCACATCGCTCAGTGCTCTTTTCTCTATCTGTGTGTATATGTCCAAGAGAGAGAGGGAGAGAGAGAGAGAGGGAGAGTTAATGGCTTGGAAAAATCGGAAGCATCCGCGCCGCGCATGAATACGAAATGAGCCGAGCTTTCTTTCTTTCCTTTCTCCCTTATGCTGTGTGTATATATATACATGGCCGATGTGTGACGTCAACCACCAGTCTGCAGTTTTGTGTGGGTGCAGAGTGTAATGTGTTGAAGGGGGGAGATTTAGGCGCAGGGATGGCGCGTAACTCTCTTCGCGTGCTTCTCGGATATATAGCGAGCCGCGGATAAATATTTTTTAGCGGCGAAACTACTTTGCAGTGCATATATCATTTCCAAGTGTTGAGCTGGTCTTGACTTCGATAATATTCTATGATGTATTTTTTTTTCTTGCTTATAAAAAGTTTTTCTTTTTACTATGTTTTAGATCTGGTGAAGCTTGATGCGTTGTTTAATAGAATTTGGGGTATTATTTATTAATACATGTTTAACAATCAAATTTTCTCTTGTATAAAAAGCAAATTATGGTTGAAATAAGAAGATAAACTTATCAATGAAGTTTATTTGTGTGGTTTTTAAATCTAAAAAGAATAACAAGAATGTGATACTTTTCAAAGAAGATATACTATATGATTCCTTTTCAGTTTGTGAATATTCTTTTCTGAAATCTGTGAATCGGAGTAAACGTTTGAATACAATGATAACAAGTATAAAAGAAGTAAGGACTGGTATATTTTTTAATTATATGTTAATTGAATAAAAAATATAATTAAATATACGTCATTACCAAAGTCGCTACATTATATGTTTAGTTTTTCTCATCAATTAGATTTAAAGTTTATACAATTTAATGTATGTGTGAACGTGAAATAATTGCTTATTTTCTTACCTGGGCTTGAACTTGAAAATGTGTTTTTCGATTGCGAGAAGCCTGAAAAATAAAGAAAAGAACTTATTTTTCAAAAAAGTAATAGCCAGCAACTCGCTGTCAAATACAATATAGATTATTTTAATAATAATTTCATGTAAAATTTCATTTTTGAAAACCGAATAAAAATGTCGCAATATTTGGTACCCCATACAAGTTTGGAAAATTAAATTTAACGAAGCTTGAAACTAATGAATAAACTTTTATTACTGGGGAACGATGTACTCGTATAAAAATCACAATAAAAATAGTTTTCGCTCACTCATATAAGGACTTGGCGAAAATTGAACCGCAAATTGAGTAAGTTATGCACTTATTTCAGGCCATTTCCAGCTGTGCAGTTTTCCATTCTGTTTTTCCTTGTTTTTAAAAAAAAAATTTACGAGACGAGCTCGTTACGATGCAGCGGACGAAATATTACTCGTTAGTATCTACTTGTCCATTTTTATTTTGCATTCGAAGGGAAACATTTTAAAATGTTACCAGTGAAATGACTCGTTGTTGATGCTAAATTTTTATAGTCGAGTGTATTAGAAAAATATGAGCAATATGAAAAACTGCGGATAATTCATTTCTTTATATATTTAAAAGTAAAAGAATTTAAACGCAACGTTATGATATCTCTGTTTAATTCGTAATGAAACATTTTTCATGAATATTACTGTTTTAAGATATTTTATTTCTTTACAATATGATCGACATTTGATTCTACACTGAGAAAAAAGATGTCTTGCATTAAATGAATGGTTTATTAACTCTACAATTAACGAACTTTACTTATATTAAGAACGAATGAATTTGTTAGTAATTCAAGTCATTTAATATAAGTCATTCGTGCAGTTATTATAAGAACAGATAAGAATACTTAATAGTTTATGAATACGTATTAAAATTAATATTTCAATTCATTCGTATTGAGACTAATATATACAGTTAAACGAATTATTAAAATACGTATATGTATTATTACTCTGCGTATTAATAGAAAACAAAACTAATATTATAAATGCATATTTCGATACCACGAAAAAGTATATGTACAAAAGCGTGAACCACAGAGGTCAATGTGAGAGCGAGAGAGAGCACGCTCCAAGAAGCTTGGACAGATTTCACGGAACAAATAATATTAGTAAATGAGTTCTTAACTATTAAGTCGCGGTGAATTTAATAGAAGTCACCTGTACAAGTCAATGATTCATTAATAGTAAATGAATAATGAATTCGCCATATTCAAATCCATGTTCATTAACATTAAATGATAAGACATTAAAGGCAAGACATCCGTTTTCTCAGTGTACCAGAGGCGTCATAATTACAAAAAGAAATTTTTAAATTGCATACTCCTATTATGTAGAATAACTTGAATAATTAGCCAAATAAGAAGCAAACTCGTTCACAATATCAATCTAAAAACCAAAAAACATCATCATCGTGATTCGCACGGAACAAAGGAAAATCAATAACTTCCGGGATATACGTAAAAAGGCAAACGAATACCCCGATAACGGACAATGATTGAAACATTACCGGTCCCTCTATAACCCAGGCTCTTATTAAGACATCTCCGAGCCCGAGCCATTTTCTAATAAAGTCTTAACGGAGTGTTCCGGCTCGGATTCAGCGCGAGATTGCCAAGGGTAGCTGCAAGAGAGAGAGAGAGAGAGAGAGACTGAGACAGAGTTATACGGAACGCGAGAGATGGAAAAACGAGGGCCAAGAAAGATTTTCTCTGGGACTGCGCGCGTCTCGAGGCACTTGCCAAGCTCGCGCAGCTGCACGAGGGAGAGTAAGAAGGAGTCCGCGCATCTTCAAGCTTCTTTAATGGGAGGTCTTTTTATGCTGATGCGGTAAGCTTCTGTATATGACCAAGAGAGAGGGAGTTTCGCGAATCTTGGCCATTTCTTTTTCGCGGACCTCTTTTTACTCTATTTTCTTCTTTTTTTTTTGGACAGGTTAATTTCAATGGCTCTTTCACGAGGCGCGTTATACATTCATTCGCGTAGTAGGTATATGTCTATATGGATATTCACTTAAATCGTTAGTATTCATGCGAGGGGTGCACGCGAATGACGTAAATAGAAAATTAATACCATTTACGCTGAATTTTTTTCCATTGGCATACGCATACGTATAAATGCGAATGAAAGGGAAGAGATATGCCACTATGGGCTTTTCACTCTTCCAATGATGTAATGCAGCGTTACATTATTAAATTAAAATTGAGATATTTTTTTTTAGTGCACTTATGCTCTGGTTTTTTGAGTTCCTCAATTCTGGGTGAATGTATTTAGTTTTTTATGCGGATACTTTTTCAGCGATCTTGTAAATGCTTTTCAATTTCTTATTTTCTACTGTGGTTATTGGGATTATATTCGCTTTATTTTAGTTCGCATTTGAAATTGTGTAAGCTTTCAATAATGATTCATTACTGATGATTGATAATATTAAGCTTTGTAAAGATAAATATATAAATATATTGTCGGATACTGATAAAATACGAATTTAATAATTCGCGGATATACATATTCGTTCAAATTAAAATTATGAAGTATGTCGAATTTTAAATTGCACTTACACAGTAAATTCCCACCAACTGAAAGTAAATCGTACTTCTGAAAATCGATTGTAAACTACTTCAACTTTACAATATTCACAGAAAGAAAAGTGTGATTTAGTGGCACTTTAAGTCTACAAATCCCATTTTTACCTGGGATTCACTTTCAAATTTGTCCCTTAACACGAGCAATAATACGTAAGCCTACGCATTGTGAGCAATTTTCCGCACAATAGACTTTGCACCAGTGTTCGATGTAATTCAATACATTAGCCCCGAACGATCTCCCGCCGAGCTGCGAGACTTTTCCATCACATCTCATTTTCATCTATATATACCGACACGATACATACACAGAAAGCCCACGAAATTGTTCATTTGGAATCTACCGAACACAGCGCGTGTCGCTAGATCCGGCCTCTGTGTATTCTTTCTTTGAATTCCACACGCCGTCCCCCCTCTTGATCTCATTTCTTTTTATTGTATCCAATATTTTACCGCGCTGTGCTTATTAAGCCCGCCAACTCATGGAATTCTATAATTGTTAATAATAGCGAGTCCAGAAATGCGTTTCATATCGTACTTTGATGAAGTATTACATTAATTGTTTAGATATAATAATTTGAGCTTGAGAAATAATGATACTTTAAACATCTGAATTGGAATGGAAACAATCAAATATGATAATAGGAATTGGCTGTAGTTTAATAAGTATTTGTATAGTTTATGTTGACATCACTATATATCCAAGTATTTGTGCAAATTCATTGTTCAACCTCGTATAATTGACCATACAAAATTCAGCAAAATCAAAAGGCAAAGTAATACGATTTCAGTGGAGATCGAAAAATACCGATCTATTCTGCTTATCATCAAAAATAATGCTTTCCTATCAACCTTCATTCAAAATACCTTATTAATTTAGCTTATATGGATATTCCCTTCCCAACTACCTATTGTCATCAAAATCGTCTTCTATAGCTCTACAATTATATACCGAATGCCCAGCGCATTCCAAGTCTTTTCATTAGCAACCAATTATTCCGCTCCACCCATATTCTCCTTAATTTTCATCCCGTGCACTCGCTCACAACAATCCTCCCATTTCAAAGAAAAAGAAAAAAAAAGAACCATTCTACGAATAAGCGTCGAAATCCAAACCGTTAATCACGCGTCTACACACTGACACACACACGCACAGTCGTACGTATGTATCAGTTCCTGTACAATCGCACGCGGTTACTCATTTTTCCCGAAAAACGATCAAAGCTAGGCTGGTTGCTGAGCGCATATAAAGGGCGAAGAAAAATGGGCGGAGTGCTGACGAGGCGGGTCACAGGGAGAGAGAAAGCGAGAGAACGAGAGAGAGAGTATACAAGGCCCCCATTGAGGGGCAGCTATATACCAAGAGAATATCCCACTTCCTAAATCTCGGGTTACCCGCGACAAGGTATTTTGACAGGATGTCATTGTCGCAGTTCGGCTAAAGCCCATTGACCCTATTATGTGGCTATTAGTATTATACCGGGATTTGCGGTTATATACCAAATCTCTCAATGAGCCGCCTCTCTCTCTCTCTCTCTCTCTCTACATGCTTGCACACATTGCCGTACGGGGCCGTGCTTTAACCTCGTCTCTCTCTCTCTTCTCTCGATTTTCCCCTCTTGGCGGATCTTTTTCTCCGCGACCATATATGTGTGTGTGTCTGTAGCTTATTTTCCTTCTGTAGGCATGAAAAGAGAGCTGAAGACGAGCGAAAGAGAGCGCCGAAAGCACGCAGCCGCTGATTTTTCCTTGTGTCTCGTCCACGAGGCCTCTCGAGACCGAGTCATCGTCTTCGGGCTAATCCTACCGAGCGGTTGTATTTTGCGATAATTTTTACCGAGATTAATCGCTCCTCGTGACGACAGATTTCATTTTTTAAGTGCCACTTGACAATAATGAAGGTCATTGCAGTATGTCTTTTTGTTGCCATTTGGGTGACAGACCGTAGGATCTCTGATTCATTCATCGGCTCTTCTCCTCTTTAAATATTTCTACGATCCATGACGTCGATGACACATTCTATTTGCAATCCATTTTACCGTGGCCGTGCAAATATTTAACGACTGTAGTATACTGAGCGCCAAATATATCGAATCGAAGTGGGCAAATCACTTTTATCCAAGGAAAAAGAGTATAGAGGATCAATGTCACAGGGTTAAGTGCGAAGAACGAGAAGAAGAAGTAGCAGCAGCAGCGCAGTATAGTGGGCACTCGAGAATGTTGGCTGGAAAATTCGAGCATCTCTCCCCGGCTACAAAGCAATTTGATCGAGCGGCGGTGGGGCATCGATGTGGTCACATGGCGTGTCCCATTGTATTCTCCAAAGGTGTCGAGAAGCACCGGGAGAGATCGTCTCGGAATGAGCTGCCACTTAAATATAAGGCGCGGGGAAGGTCCCCATTCAATCGGCTGCACGATCAAGTGAGAAACGCCACACGTCCTCTCGTGCGCAGTCTTTCTCTCTCTCTCTCTCTCTCGGAGCTCCCGAGGCTCTTACTACCCATACATGGCGTGTGCATCCCTTAAATCCTCTTAGACTTCCTCCCCTCCAATCTTCTCTTGCTCCCCCCCTTCTCTCTCTCTCTCTCTCTCTCTCTCTCTTTCTCTTGCTCTCATCCCCATATATATGTAGTTCGTATTGCTTTGCGACAGTAGCTCGCTACGGATTTCATCGATTCGCTTCCTTTTTGGAGAGTCTTTGTTAAATATTTCTTTTATCCGATAATCAATCTGAAATTGTTGATAAGAGTTCGTACAATTAAGGTTGAATTGATGACTGTAGGGATTGACTTGTCTTCTTCAGTATTGTAAAAGAATGGTAAAAGAATGATGTAACTTTCTCAAATTTTGGACTAGACTTTTTTAGTCAAACATTGCTAAAAGAGTGTACCGGACTTCAAATTAAGCTCTTTATTATATTTTTGTTAAAAACATTGTTTTCCTGTGCCAGAGATGTTAAAACGTCTCTCCGCTAGGGGGGAAGATTACGTTAAGAGGAAAATAACATGCCATATATATGGGTTGCTTAATCATCCTTAATGTTTACGCTGCTTTGTCAAACTTGATGTACGCGATCGTTTATGATAAATTTTAGCCATTTTATTATTCCAATTTCATAAACCAACGCGAGGGTCATTCGCGGCCATCCTTAAAAACTAAAGGAAAAAATTCCAAAAATCACCAACACAACTGTCATGCAGCTATTCTCGTCCACTCCTACTTAAAAATATCACATCTATCGCATCATCATCATAATTAATCTAGACATCATCGCAATTTACCGATCGACCGCCCTACCTTACCCACCGTTTTCGCCCAGCAGCTATTTTCCATCTCACCCCTTCCGCACACGCCAAACTCACGAGACACATCCCTTCTACACCTCGCACACATCCGCGTACACACGCACACACACATGATGCATCGACTTGGTGCGCAGTGCACGCGTATCCCAGCTGCGCGCGCGGACCATCTCACGCGCGTCTAATGCGTCTGTATACATACATATACATACATACATTCTCACACACATTCTCACACACACACACACACACACACACAC
>UELV01154104.1:0-46443 GCA_900490015.1 Megastigmus stigmatizans
TATATATACATATCGTATGTGCACCGTCGACGAAAATAAAGAGCTCGCGTGGACTAGACGCATATACATGCGAGCAGCAGCCGTGGTGTACTGCAGGCGCCTCCTCTTCTCCCGTGCAGGAGCGACAGAATAATAGAAAAAAGGAGCGCCATAACATATAGAGTACAGTTGTCTCGGGCGTCGCGTGAAATAAAAAGGCGAGGATCGGCCAATTCATTTCACCCCTCTGTGTCGTACAGAAGCGCAGGCCGGCGCAGGCTGTCAGTATGCGCGCGGGGCCGATCTACTCTCTCTCTCTCTCGTGCGCGTCGCTTTTCCCCCTTTGTAAAGAGAGACATTAATCGTTAATCGCGCTTCGTTTGATCGTCCTCTCTCCCTGCTGCTCTGCTCTTTCTCTCTCATCGTCGCTCGTCCTGTACGGCTCCTGCGGACCGATGCCCTTACATAATGCGACCCGTGTGCCCAATATACGCGTTATAATGCGTCGTGCCGGAGCGCGTGCACCAACAGCAGCCTCCTTTTTCTATATAACGAGTCGGTATATAGACACCGGGAGACTGGGGGGTGACACTCGCGTGCGCTCCTTCGCTGTTGCTGTTGATGATGCTGCTGCTGCTTCTTCTTTTTCTTCCTTCTCCAGCCGTTTTTCCCTCTTTTTTCGGGAGACCAGCTGCACGCGTATACAGCACCACAGATCCTCATCTCCCTTGTTATGCCTCTATGCTTATGTATAATATAATGTGGCCGCTGCCAGCCGTCGGCTAGCTCTCGACTATCTATATTGGGAAGATGGACCGAACGCGGAAGGAGCTCGCGGCTGTCCGACTATAAAATACGACAAAGAAACTGTGTGTGCGCGCGCGCGCGAGTGAGAGAGAGAGAGAGAGACTGATATACAGAGAGAGGATAGCTCACCTATACCTATTATATATAAGTTGTTCTCCCTTCGAAATTCGAGCTTGAACGTTGCACAGTAGTGAGAGATGTATAGCGCAGGCCGGATTACGATTCGTATATATAGGGGGAGGAGAGAAGCAGAGCGACAAGGGACGACTCGTATATATATATATATATATGTGTGTGTGTGTGTGTAGGGACTCTAAGGGAAAGCGCGAAAAAGCGCGAGCCGGGACGCTCTAACGCTCTTCTCCTCTCCCCTCACGGTCTCTCGCTCTCTTTCTGTCTTTCTCCTTTTGCCATTCTCCACTACTCTCTTTCTCTCTATCTCGCTAGCTATGGCTCTTTTCGTGTACGCTGCATCTACGTGGGTTAGCCGTGTGACTGTCTATTCCCGAGAGAGAGAGCGAGAGAGAGAGAGAGAGAGAGAAAGATAAAAGAAAGGGGCTGCACATAACACGCTCGCTGGCGCGCTATCTTCTGTTTGCTTTGACACTTGCTGGCTCCGTCTCTTTCTCTTTCTCTTTCTGCTGCTGCACGCGCACTGGAAAATAAAAGGGAATGCGAGAGTATAGCGAGGGAGAAAGAGAGAGGAGAGTGCACTCTCTCGCAGAGTACAAGTGCGCACATACGTACCGCGCGCGCCAAACGTTGCATACCTTTCGCTGCGCAAATCAGGCCGCCTCTTGCCAGTCTATTCGCACACATGCACATTTTTGTTTTTCTCTCTCGCGTGCGATTGCAGCCTGTGTGCAAACTGTGCTGCAGCCGCAACCGTTTTCCACGCTGCGCTCGTTTCGGAGCAATGCAGCAGCAGCCCCCCCCCCCTCTCTCACACACACACACACACACACACGCGCGCACACTATATCTACATCGCTATTTCCACGCATTTTCGCATGTCTTTGGAATGAGTGCATACATTACCGAGACATTGCGGCAAAAGGGATTCATGCAGGTTGGGCACATAAATCAAATGAGGAAATCTACTGACCTTCTTGCCGTCGCGAAACTTGACGTTCCCCTCGATAATGCAATTGTTATCCACCATTGTAGCAGCGGATCGCCGAAGCTTTCACTCGCGGATGATGACGATGACGCTTCCTCGCTCTTCTCATAACTGATTAGGCATCCTCGGTATGCTCGCGGCTTTCGGTCGGAGGCTCGGGCCACCGGCACGCGGCGGAGCCTGCCTACCTGCCTGCCTGCCTGCCTGCACTCACTTCCTCACCTCGCACTCGTAACTCGCACTAATTCGTCTGTTCTAGTGCTGTTGACGCCGACACTCGTGCCTCTGCTCCCGCGCCTGCTGCTCCTGCGGCTGCCGCTGCTGCATCGTCGATCGGTCCATTTCGCACCTCTTTCCGTCCGTCCACTACAAGCACTCGCTTTTCCCTCTCGATCCGTCTGCAGCCTGACACTGTACAACACGCAAGTCCCACAAGCACTGCACGCGAGAGGGAGAGCGCGATTTCGCACACGCTCGCACACACCTACGCACTCGCGACAACTGTACGCGGTGGCGGGGGAGACTGAGAGAGCGCCTCTATGTGTATACGTATAGGCGGTGATAGCAGTACGCTGCTGTCACAGACTGCACAGAAAGAGTGAGAGAATGAGAGAGAGAGAGCGAGAGCGAGCGAGCATCCGCAAATCACGCGCTAAAATCCATACCGCCGAGATAACTGAGCGCAGAGAGAGTATCCATCTTGGAGTTGGCTTCGCCGCGCGTGCTCCCCTGCATGCACCTTCTCGCCGCTGTCTCTCCTCGACGAATGCGAGACTCTGACGCTGCCGCTCGATTCGACTCTCTACGGTCCCTCTGTCTGCTGTGAGTGCTGTA
Organism: Megastigmus stigmatizans; assembly: GCA_900490015.1. NCBI lineage: Eukaryota > Metazoa > Arthropoda > Insecta > Hymenoptera > Megastigmidae > Megastigmus > Megastigmus stigmatizans. Next base: position 2,741 of record UELV01154104.1, read on the forward strand.
GCTCTCTCGCTCCGCTGCCGCCGCCGTCAGAGTTTCGCGCATCGCACGCTCGGCTCACGCGAGCCGCGCTCTGGCTTTTGCTCTCCCTCCTCTCTCTCTCTCCCACTCTATGCTCCGAACTCCACTGGGGTTCACTGCCCCCCTCTGCCTGCCGCTTGCTTTTCCTGCAGCAGGCTCTCCCTCCCTCCTCTCTGCTGCTCGTTGTGTACCGCTTTTACGTGTGTATTATATACGAATGTACACGCGATAGCCACACGAATAGCCACCGGCGATATTGGCGTCTTTCTCTCTCTTTATACTTTGCGTTACGGGGCTCTTTAGTGGGCCGAACGACTATACCGCCTCTGGCTGCTGCCGCTGCCTCTGCTGGCCCGCTTATAATGCTATCGCTTCGCTTTCGTTGCCTTATAGCTGCGTTTTCTCTCCTATGTGCCACAGCAGCTTTTTGCTCTCCTAGCTCTCTCTCTCTCTCTCTCTCTCTCTCTGCCTTTCTCCCCCTATATATTCGAAAGGGGGTGCGGAGACTCCGGTGGTGCGCCCCGTTGCGCGACTGCCCTGACTCGCACGCGACCGCTGCGCTGCGCAGATTATTCGACAATCTGCCTGTAGATACGATCTAGAATACTGCGCCTGCGACCAAGTGAGAGGCGGCTCTTCTCTTTTACTTTTATTTACTTTTTTATTTGACAAGAGATAGCGCGAGAGATCGAAATAAAGATACTTTTATTTTTTTCTTTCTTTTTTTCAGAGAATATGGCCGACTTAAACATCTTAATCCAAGGTTTCATCTGTTCATATCATGTCATTGCCTGGAATCGAAGGATTTTATAATCTTGTCTTGATTAAGAATAAAATTTATTTTAATCGCCTATTTGACATCTTATTCAAAAACGAAGAGTCCTAACTTATGCGAAGATAAAAATTTAAATACCATTTTGTTTTTCCTTTCCTTCAGGAAGTATTAACTCCAGACTCCATGCCTTGTCCTGATTAAATAACATTTATGCTACCTTTTGAAAGTGACATTGTATGAACAACTACCTATCCAAGATTTAGAGAATATACATATACCTATAATACAGTAAATATTTAATTCAGAATTTTTATATTTTATCATAGTGATTGCACATTGGTTGAATTTAGTTTTGATCTATATGCTCAGATATGCAATTGGTTCACATATACATTATCTATGAACTTACAGCTTTCGAAGGAGAAGAGAATATTGATACTACGTACCATTGTATTATATTTGAGCAATCAAGTATTTAGCAGTTTATTTATTTTTTTTAATTTAAACAATATCTGAACAAATGTCTAGGAAAGGAAATTTTTATGGTGATGACCAGTAGGCATTCCTATACCTAGTCGAAACGTATAATTTATTTTATATTTTTTTTTACCTGATCAGGTTCTTCATCATAGTTACTAAGAAAATGTACTAAACAGTTCGCCAATAAGAGGAATCCGCGAAACTGGGAATTTTTCAAAGAGACTGATTTTAAATTCAATAAAATTACTTTCGCAATTGTAATACTCCTGTAAGTTACCAAATGACTTATAATAAATATACAGGACTTCTCTATTCCCTTTCAAAAATCCTTTAAGTTTGATTGCTAATGGTAGGTATTGAACATCCAAATAAAATTGTGAAATCCACCCGATTGTCCATTTTTTTATTTTTTATTAATTCTAATATTGCTAAACTAGGTTTTAGGTCATTTTTACCCTGTTTTAAAAAAATCAGAGTGGTCATATAATAAATGACTATATTTAGCTCATATATACCGTACTTATGTATTACATTTCATCTGAGAAAACTAAAACCTTTATTAAGTAAAGATGTGTGTAAAACATTATTTAAATCTAAGACAAAATCTATAAACATTCAAAGTTGATTCAAGTTAGAATCGACATTCGCTACAATATAATTTCAACATAATAAACCTTATAACTTTTTCCATCTTCTATTGATGAATGATAATGTATATACATATACGCACGTATATACCTGAACAACTTTGGTCTGTGAAATGTAAAGGAAATTAACTTCAACTTCGAGTCCAATTTAATTTGCCCCAATTTCAATTTGTTAAAATTTTAATTGCTGCAATAATTAAATTATTAAATCATCTCTGCAGTAATGTGCTTAGATAATATATTTAATAATTAAGTTGAAAATTGAAGAGCTCCTAGCGAATACTTATTTATATAAAATCTTTATTAGATAAATTAAATTCTATGAATCAAATTATTAAAATAATCAAAATGTAACATTCATGAATCATAATTCAAAACCAGAACTACAGGTAGACGAATTCTAACAATATAGATGGCGCAACAACTCCATTATTTTGATTGGCTTTATAGTGTGACGGTTGGTAGTGTTGATACAAGTATAGACACAACAATTGAAACGGTCGATTTGAATTTGTATCAAAGTTATTTAGATAATTTAAAAAAAAAACATTTATTTGAGAACTTAAATTTACTTAGAAACATTTCCTTGAAGCATAAAAGTAAGTAAAGTCAGAAATATAAATAGTTTAAAAATAAATTAACTTTACTTTTACAATGATATTTTCTTGTGTGTAAAATCAATTTTCATACTAATAAAATATCTGTAGAAGGTCTAAAATGTAATTTCTTCTTACTGTGTAAAAGTTAATAGTTAACACAAAAAATTAGGTAATAAAAATTTCTAACCTACATTCTGATTTGTATGAATGTAATTCTATATTTTCAGTGACTCAAAAAAAATGCGTTATACGAGAATTATATGATACTTTGGAAAAATTACGATATCCAGAAGTAGCGGAAGTGTGTTTTGAAGAATTTGAAGATACCATTCTTACAGGAACTAAACGTATAAATTTACTTCATTGGATCATTCAAAACAGTCCAGATTTTAGCAGTTCAATTTTAAATAATTTAAAGGATGATGCTCTAAATGGTACAACAAATTGAATTACAAATTACAATTTTTTTTATTTGATTCCTATTCTGCCTCATTAATCTTTTCAGATAAGCTTTTAAAATGTTATTCACAAATTGGACTGTGTAATGATGACAATGTTTTATTAGTATGTACCTTTTTGTTACTGATATAAAATTTTCTAAATATTTCAATATTAATTATATTTAAATGTAATAAATAATTACTTATATTATTTTTTACATGTAAAAAACAAACTTAAAAAATACATATTTAAACCATTGATAGAATATATTCTTTTCAGGGAAAATGTGCTATTGATAAACAACTACAGTTTTTGTCTTTATTGACATTGTTCATGAAACATTTGCATTTGGCAGACTCAGTTTTACTTAAAGATGATAAAGAAATTACAAATAATTTAATAAAGGTATGTTTATAAATTTTACATTTCAATAATAAATTTTAATAATTATGTTATTATTTATAGACAGACACTGTACCTTTTACTTCAGAATCTTATCAACATGTTAAAAGTACAAATAATAGTGAAAATAAAATAGATTGTATCAATACAGAAGTTTTGGGATCACTAAACCTTTCAGCAAATGAACTACAAAATAAAAATAGTAATTTAGATGAATTGGGCTCAAATATCAAGGTATTTTCAAATTTTTATTCTATTGTTATTAGTAATTAAATATAAATTTTCATGTTTTCAGGAAAAAGAGCTAAGCAAATACAAGATTGACAATTATGAACCTGTGTTACAAAATTTTAACACATCTTTTAAAGAAATCATATCTTTGCCCACTCAGGATAAACAATCAGATATATTTTCTGAATTTTATAGTGATTTTTCCTCTAACTTGCAAGATATATGTTCCACATTTTCAGTTATTAACAAGGTTGCTGAATTATTTAAATATTTAAGTTCTAATCTAAATTTTAACTAATATATAATTTAGTATTTGATATATTTCTTTTCAGACTTTAATCAATGAAGACAAACTTAAAAATCGAACAAAACTTGAGCATATAAAAAAATCAGTCAAACCTTTATCTCAATCAGTAACAAATAGTCTCGTTTTAATTGAGCAAGCAAGTAATATGTTTAATGAACTACAAATTGTAATTGATTAATAAATAAATTTCTTTATTTCATAAAAACTGTATATAAAATAAATTATATTTAAAAAAAATCTAACATTAATGTTTAGTGTATTTTTTTACAAAAAATGTAGGATCAATATAAATAATAATTAAGTCTCGTATGGATTTTTTGAGTTTATTTAAATGCAATAAAAATACATCCATTTAAGATCGTGGGCGTTCTTTCTTTTCTTTGTATAGAGCAAGTAAGGAAACATTTGCAACTTTGACAACCTTAAACCTTACTCCAGGAATATCACCAACAGCATGACCTTTCCGACCAAATCCTGCAACTAGAACTTCGTCGTTTTCCTCAATACAGTTGAGGCAACCATCCCTCGGTACGAACGCTGTGATCTTCTTTCCATTCTTTATAAGTTGTACCCTCACACATTTTCTAATAGCAGAGTTAGGCTGCTTAGCTTCTACGCCACTGTTGAACAAACATAGATCACATTTTTGTTTCCATTTAAAAAAATTTTTATAAAATTTTTATTTTTATATTAAACTTACACTTTTTCAAGGACTATACCCTTTGCATGAGAAGCACCTCCAAATGGATTAGCTTTCCATCTTGTACCAAGATGGGCTTTTTTGTAATCTTTATCGTTCCAACGCTGGTCACGTCTGTGATTAACGTGTTTTCGGGCTGTTCGAAGACCACGAGGTTTACCTGCAAAACCACAAAATTAATTAATGAAAGTTAGTGTATAACCTAAAAATTTTATGTAAATATGCAAGTACATTTCTGTACGATTTCAGGATATATGTGAAAAAATATTATCGAACGAAAATTTCAGAAAGACTAATTATTACACAGTCAAAAATTACAGCAGAAATGTATACAAAATACAGTAATTTTTAAAACTAATTCCTTTATCAAGTACACTGACAATTTTAATTAAAAACAAAGCAAATAAGCTTGTGATCAATCAATTTTAAATATTGCATCTCTAAACACATTATAAATAAAATTTAAAAATAAATAAATTCTTTATTATATAATTATATATATTAAACATTTATGTATCTATCAAACAGTGTCCCATGCGACTTTGACGGTGTAACCACGTTCTAGTAGGTAGAGTATTTTTTTTAAATAACGTTTAGAGTATTGCAAAAAATTGTAATAAAACAATTCTATAATTAATCCAGATCTTAAAAAATCAAATCCATATTTATTCACTTGCATATACAAATAATACAGTTTAAAATATGACTAAATAACAGACATACCCATCTTGTTCGCTGTATGGAATAACCGGAAGAGATCACGCAAGCATTGACGGAAATGGACTAGGTTGTACTTAGCTTGTAATCTCGAAATCCACAACTTAAAATTCGATGTATCGAAATATGATCATTCGATTCTTCACATAATTGAATCATAATTTTTAATTTGAGTTTTCAAATTAAAAAATTTTAAGTTAAAAAAACAAATTTCGTTTAAAATATGTAGTACTTATAAAAAACTATATTTTCATGTACATTATTATGTTATTATGGTCCAAATTGAAATATCATTCATTTCAAATTTCAATAATGCAGAATGTAAATACTTACCTATACTACTTACCTATATAAATTAAACATATACCCATACCCATTTCTGAGAACTACGCATCTATGCGTGTTTATGTATACATTCTGTATATATGTATACATACGTGTAGTTATTACAGTATCCAATTATTCCAGTAGTCACTGTAGTCAGTGCTCGCTGCAAAAAATACGTTAAAATTCTGGATTTCATAAATGTTAAACAATGCTTATAAGTACAAATAGAAGAAAGATAATTTGACTTTTTTTTAAGACTACTGACAGGACTACCAATACGTACACGGTAAACATTTGGTGTTGATTTACTTACTTATACTTTATTTTGAAATATATTCTACACTAAGTGCAGGAACTTATTATAATATGGTAATCAAAGTTTTATTACTAAGACCATAAATAAATGGCTTCAATTTGTCTGACGTAATATATCGCATTCGCTCATCAATTATAAAGTAGGTATGTATGTGATTCAGTTTTTTTTGAAACTACACTGCTGATTCCATTAATTCAATAAAATAAGTATAATGGACATTAATCTTGTAGGCTAGTTTTTTGTTTTAAAATTGCCTAATGTTATGGAGTTTAATAAGACTGAAAAAAGAAAAAGAACTGTGTCAACAATGTTGGAACATAAAAATTACTATAAAAAACAAGATGGTGAATCTCCTAGAATTCGTTCAATTGTAAACACAATTTTCAAAAAGACATTTAATATAAATGGTAATGAGAAATACACACTTCCAAAGCCTGAATTAATGTTTATCGAAAATCCTTGGGAAATAGAAGAATTACAAAAAATTAAAAAAAACTTAAACGAAACAAAATCAAAATTAAATAATTATTGTATTTCTGAATGGCATCAGCACACCTCACAACGAAATAAAGCAAAAGATGTTGAATGGCGTGTACGTCGAGACTTTGATCCTGAGTTTGTTACACAAGCATGGTGTAAATTTCATGAAATTATATCTAAATATCCTTTAGTACCAAAAGAAAATATTTTTTCTAACAATAACACATTTCTATCTTTACATTTATGCGAAGCTCCAGGTGCATTCATAACATGTTTGAATCATTGGTTAAAAACAAATGTTCCAACTGTACATTGGGATTGGTTAGCAATGACATTTAATCCATATTATGAAGGAAATTCAAATACAAAAATGATAAATGATGATCGTTTTATGATGCATACTTTAAAAAATTGGTATTTTGGAAAAGATTATACTGGAAATTTAATGGCTCCTGAAAACTTAGATGCCCTTATCGAGAAATTAAAGTTAAAAGGAAAAGTTAATCTAGTTACTGCAGATGGTAGTGTGAATTGCATACATGATCCTGGTGAACAAGAAGGAATTGTAGCTAGTCTTCATTTTTGTGAAGTTGTTGCTGCTATGCACATTTTGGAAGCTAATGGAAATTTTTTGTTGAAAATTTTTACAGTTTTCGAACATCAATCTATTTGTTTAATTTATTTTTTATCTTGTGTTTTCAATAAAATTCATTTTTATAAACCTGTAACTAGTAAAGAAGGAAATTCAGAAACTTATATAATATGTCTTGGATTTAAAGGATCCAAATTTGTTTTACCGTATTTACCAATAATTAGAAAAGAATATGGAAAAACATTTACTACAGCAATGTTTAGAAAAATTGACATACCACCAAGTTTTATAGAACAAATAATATCTTGTGCACAAGTTTTTAAAAACCATCAATGTGAAGTAATAGAAAACAATATTGCAGCATACAATGATATTAAAAATGGTGTAATAGGAAATTATGAAGAAAAGAAAATTGCTAAATTAGTTGCTGATAAATACGTAATTGATTTTCCACTACAAAAGTTGCACATGGATCTACAAATTGTTGGAAATTTCAAATTAAAAAAAATGAAAAATATTCATTGGGTAGATCCTCCAGCTGAATCGTTTAATGAAAGGCAAAAAAAGCAGCTCTTGAAACCAGTTTATAAGTTACTAATGTACATAGATCAACTAAAGTCTTTAGAACCTGTACCTAAAAATTTTATTTACAAAGTAAGATAATGAATTTTTCATATTTATTGCTTTATTTTATTCGTTGATTTATAATGAAATATTATTGTAGCCCTTAAACCTCTATACTGACAGTTGTATAAGTGTAGGAAAATCTTATCAACGAATACAGAGTTCTCAATTTTGTTCAATGCACATGCTGGAAATTTATAGACTTTTATTTCAAGTAGTAGATATGGAAAAAGATATGCAAATTTGTTTGCCTGCTAAAGAAAATATAGTGGAATATGAATGCAAAATGCAACAGCTTCCAAATAATGCATACAAAAGTATATATTTTCAGTACACTGAAATCTGTGATAACAATAAGACAATTTCTTGTATCAAACACACCTTGATAAATTTGCAAATTGGTGATAATTTTATTTTATTTGGATACCTATTGCTAACACAATTTAATGTGGGCCTTATTTATCTTTTGTCTCATACGTTTGAGAGTGTAGAATTTATTACAAATGAAAACATAGGTTGTTCTGTAGTGTTTAAAAATTTTAGAAAAAAAGATTTAATTTTACAAAATTTGGAACAAATTTATAAAGTTGCAGAATTTGCCGATACAAATGATACAACTGTTTTATCCATTATATCTGTGACTGAATTATGTGGTAAGATTTTGACAATATAATTAAAATTATTTTTATTTTTAAATTAGTTTATATAATTAGTCTTTTCATCACAGCGTGTGGAATGTGTCTATATATGTAAAGATTATTCTAATCAATGTAATCTTTTCATGGACTCAATTAATATTTTGCACCTTTGTAAAGTAGAAACTAAGTAGTTACTCTTTACAAAAAGATTAAACTAATCGATTTACACTTCTCGAAAGCTCCACTAATATTTCACACTTTTATAAAGTAGAAAATAAATAAGTTAATCTTTATCAAAAGATTAAAATGATTGATTTACTTTTTTTAATAGTTATGTTAACATTTCACACTTTTATAAAGTAGAAAGTAGATAATTTACTATTTACGAAAAAATTAAACTAGTCGATTAAATGTTTGAACAGATGAAAATGATCAATTTACACTTATAGAAGATGAAACTGCTATTTTACACTTTTGTAAAGTGTAAACCTTGTAGTTTCATCTTTTATATTATAAAAGAGCAAACTGAGAAATTACACTTTCTAGCTTCAACTTTTCATCTTTTCGCACACTGAAATGAAAAATACTATACGCAACTTGTACAGAAGGTGATCCCACACTTGTGTCTTTGCAATCCTCGCTTCTCGGGTTACAAACTACCACTTGGATGAGTACAACCACCTTCCGTAACCGTTGTATAATGTACTATTATTAAACTATACAAGTTATTTATATTAATAAAAAATTCTAGGTTCAGAACTGTATTCCATAATTTTGAGACTTAATACTTGGATAGCAAAATATTGTGGTGACTATATTGCTTCTGTTTATGATGATCATAAAGGACAAGATTTATTAGAAGAATAAGCTTTAGATTAAAAAAAAAACCTTCTTAACAGATTTTTGTTAACACATTTTAATACAAATAGACTCATTTAAAAAGTATTTGACAATACAAACAAGAATATTTGTAATCAATTTTTAAACATGCAATTGATAAATCTTATATATTATGTAAATAAATAGCTTTATAAAAACTTTCATGAATCATTGAATTAATAATTGTCAGGAACAAGTACATTTTCAAAACCTTTAAGACACTCTGTAATATAGGTACAATCCAAGACTGATCTAGTAATCTTTGAAGAAAAATTAATTTTAAAATAAGTGTAGGATACAGCAGTGTAAGTTTCAATAATTATCCACATCTTAATGTATTAAATTAATAACTATATTTAAAAAATATGAATTCCTTGTAGGTGTTAAACTATGAATACGGTGAAGTTAATAACATGTCTTCGTCAATTTTCTTCTCAATCTATTACCACAAATATTTGTATTGTTGGTGCTGGGCCTGCTGGATTTTATGCTGCTCAACAAATTTTGAAAGTGTGTATAATTTATCAAAAGAAATATTTCTAATATTTTTAATTACAGATTGTAAAAATAATTTTATAAAAATTTACAGACTGTTAGTAATGTTAAAATAGACATTGTAGAACGACTGCCAGTTCCTTATGGACTGGTAAGGTTTGGGGTTGCTCCAGATCATCCAGATGTGAAGAATGTCATTAATACTTTTGATAAAATAGGCAAAGATAAACGAGTTCAATTTTTAGGAAATGTTAATGTTGGGACAGACATTAGTATCGAAGAACTTAAAAAATACTATCACACAATTTTATTAGTAACTAAATTATTTTAAAGAACTACTACTTACCCGCTTAGCGCTCGAAAACACGTAAAAAAATTTCCAAATGTCAAATCAATTTTTAGAAGAGACAAATTTTTTCGTTAAAAGAGTTTTTTTATTCGTTTTCGTTTACAAGATAGAAATTAAAATCCAAATATCATTTTCGAGCTTTAAGTGAGTAATTGCATTCAGCACTTCAATTAATGTATTGAAACTAAATTTTTTTTATTTCAGACTTACGGTGCTGGAGAAGATAAAGTATTAAATATTCCTGGAGAAAGTTTAAAAAATATTATTTCGGCAAGAAGTTTTGTAGGCTGGTATAATGGTGTTCCTAATGATAAAGATTTAAAAGTTGACTTAAGTACAGAAGATGCTGTTATTTTAGGACAGGGAAATGTAGCTATAGACATTGCGAGAATTCTTTTGTCTCCTATAGATAAATTAAAGGTAATTTAAACAAAATGTTATTTTTCTTTAGTTATATTTGCTATATATAGCATAAACTTGTCATTATTATTTCTAATATAATATCATTTTCTTAAAAAAATATAAATTAAGAGTAATATTTTGAAAGTACTCTAGTTGTGGTTATTTAAAAATTATTAAAACCAATTATATAACTTACACGGAGAGTCCACACCATCCGAGTCACGGATTTGATTGAAGGTTTACATATCTTTCAAAGCTTTCATTTGCATTTCAGCTTATTATCTATATTTTTAATTTTTATTTAATAACATTTTCATCAATGTATATTGGCCTTGCAATAAAGATTTAAAGACAACCATGATTATTCATGCATTTTAATTAAATGGGCCTTAGCTCCTCCGCAAGGGCCCATTGGAATTAACGCCGAGACACCTATCTCATATTTTTTGCCAAAGAAAGGATCTGTAAAGTTTCAGCCAAATCTGTGCCCCAAAAAGTATGGACTCTCCTTGTCAATAAGTGTTTTAATACATACATAATTTTTACTCTCCAATAATCTAATTGCATCTGTTAAAATTATTTGTTTGTATAAAAACTATAATTACTATACTATAATTACGGTGCAATTGCTCGAAGTAGGTGATCCATGCATGAGTGCGCTTGTCACTCGAGTGAAGAGAATTAATTCGCGCACTGAGTATTTCACTTTGCATCCTTTAGCACACTCATTGCGCGTCAAAATATGTGAGTCGGAAAATTCTCACATTAGAAAGAGGAATGAGAAATTGTATTTTGCACTGAGTTGAACAAAATGCTATATTTTCAACTTAATAAAAGGTTTATATAAAATCCATTTCTACCTTCCACTCAATGTAGACATGAATATCGCCTATTAATTTATAATTTCCTGGAAAAATGCGATCTATATGCATAAGCGTTTACATTATTGTTAAACAACATGTATGCTAATAAGTTTATGTAGGACGTCAAGGCTAAATAAAAAACAAATTATTTTCAGAACACGGATATAACATCATATTCCTTGGAACAGTTGTCACAAAGTAAAGTACGAAGAGTCTGGTTAGTAGGAAGAAGAGGACCATTGCAAGCAGCCTTTACAATCGCCGAGCTTCGGGAGTTATTACAACTTGAGAATTGTAAGACTTATTGGCGAAATGATGATTTTAAAGGAATAAACGAAATTGTTACCAATCTTGCAAGGCCAAGAAGAAGGTTGACAGAACTTATGCTCAAATCTATTCAAGGTGCACCTTTAAATACTTCAAAATCTAACAAGGAGTTTCATCCTATATTTTTGCGTGGGCCGATCGAATTCGTAGGATTTGATTCAGTAGAAAAAGTTAAGTTTTCCGTTAATGAATTGGAAGGTGAAGATTTAATGAAACAAATAGCTAAACCCACTGAAAAAATTGAAGAGATTTCATGTGGTTTGGCCCTTAGGAGTATTGGCTACAAGTCTACTCGTATTGATCCAAACATTCCCTTTGATTTTCATAGTGGCAAAATTTTAAATGATTCTGGGAAAATAGACGAAGGCCTTTATGCAGCTGGTTGGGCAGCAACTGGACCTGTTGGTGTGATTCTCTCTACTATGACTAATGCATTCAAAGTCGGGCAATTAGTGACTAAAGAACTTGAACTGTCACATCAAAAAGCTGGTTATTATGAATTGAAAGAACTTTTTCAGCAAAGGGGTGTTTTCCCTATAACATATGAAGGATGGGAAAAAATTGATAAAGAAGAATGTAAAAGGGGAAAGAAAGTTGGTAAACCTAGAGAAAAGATTGTAGATATTCCTGAAATGATACAGATAGCAAACAGTTAAAAAATGTACTTATAATTACTAAAGTATTTATTTTACAAATTTAAAAAAAAAATACATTATTTTAATTGTTTTCATTACTTATCCTTAAGACTTATAAGAACCTTCCACCTCAAAAATAACATAAGAGATATTAAATTTTCCGTTGTTTATTATGCATTACCTATTTTTTGCGTCTTTCTTTCTTTTTGTTTTCTTGACCGACGGGTCACTCCAGGGGACAATGTATCACAATTCATTTGTAATTGCCCACTGGGACTTTTCTTAATTTTTTTATGCCCATAATGGGACTTTATTTGATAGCGCAGTCATCGGTTCTTATTTCGTCCCTGGAAAGAATTTTTCATATGAATTTTGCCTATGGGATCTTGAGTTGATATCTGATGGCAAAAAATAAAAGCATCATAAGTGATTGACTGATATAGTGATACTATGTTAGATCCCAATACCCATCCAAGTCAATAACTACCCTAATAATTCACGTCAAAAACAGATGAGATTAAAATTCTATTCAAAATACCTATCCTTACATACATTTGTATGCTCATAAAAGTATATTTTATAAGTCAAAACATATGCCTCTGTTTCGATAATTGTTTTGATACTTAGTACTTATTTATTAGAATTAAAAATTGTAAAGAAATTGATTTTCATGAAAAAGTTCGTAATTTATTTTAATTTGGGAATAATTTTTGAATAAATTTACTTAACTTGGCAGTTGGCAATCAGTTCAGAGTGTAGTTCAAAGTCGAATCGAATTGTGTGTATATAAAATCAAACATGTTCTATTTGATTATATTCACACTTCAATCTGTCCTAATACCGCGGAAGAAACGCATTCGTTTAAATTCCAAAACATGGTTCTCGTAGTAATTTTAAGCCGGTGACAAATATATTAGAACACAAAATTAACAATAAAAAACGAATAATTTATTAGTAATATGATAAAATGGTAACTCGGCCTTCGTTACAACTTACGCTGGCCATACTTAAACCTCATGTTCTTAAATCTCCATTTGCATTGCAGGTATTTTCCTAACCTTGAACAAATAATCTACTTAAGCAGATAAATCAATTATATTTAATTCTAAAAATACCGATTTAATATTACAAATGTATATATATTTTAGAATTACAAATATTATATATCTTTACTGTAAATTGATACAAATAGTTTTAAACTTTGTGGAAGATACAAATAACATTACTATTTTATTTGACCTACTACAGAAAATTAGAGAAATAATACTTGTCAATGACTTCAAAATTGTAAGGACCCGCAGAACCACTATTAGTGTTGAAGAGGCTGAAGAATTTTATAAAGAACACAGAGGAAAATTTTTTTACAATAGACTCATGACATTTATGTGCAGCGGACCTTCCGATGTACATATTTTAACTAGTCCAAATGCTATTACTAAATGGCGACAATTATTGGGACCTACTAAAGTTTTTCAAGCTCAATATTCAGCACCCAATTCCATAAGAAGCATGTTTGGCTTATCTGATACAAGAAATGCTGCCCATGGATCAGGTATTTTTATTAAAAATTTCCTTTTTTCTCTAAATATACAATGATATCTATTTCATTTACTTTTAGATTCAGAAGAATCAGCAAATAGAGAAATAGCTGTATTTTTTAAAAATTTCAATACCAAAGAGTGGTATGATAGTGACGAAATACATTTTCAGACAGGAAAACTAAAATTTGATCCTATTTTATTTGTACATACTGTAGATAAAAACTTAATAAATCCAACAACAGTTATTAAATCTTTAAGTTAAAATATTGTTATTGTTTAAGTTATATTTGACAAGGGATATATATATATATACATTTAGAAATAAACACATTTTAGAAAAATAGTGAGGTGTATTTTGTACTTGTCATATTATTATCATACAATCCAAATAGAAAGTAGATTAGTTGTTTTAATTTAAAAAAAAAGAAAGAAACCAATTATTTACAATTTCTTAAAACAGGAATAAGAAACTATTAACAATGAAAATTGCAAGGATACTGTACATTAGTGGCATTGGTCAAACTGCTCCTTAGATGTGTTAACATAATGAAAAGTGTAAAATTGTATAAAAAATTTAAACTATTATGAATCAACTTTAACAAAAACTTTTGGTCGAGAAAAAACTTTAATGGCTTCTTCTAACTTGGTTAATTGTTTTTCAATTTCCATTTTTCTTTTTTGTGATCTCAAAGTATCTGTTCGAATTGGTAACATGTTGAGCTCACCAACATATTCTTGATAATCTGCAAAACAATTTAATTTGTAATAATGATAAGTGTTCTGTGAAGAGTATTTGTAAATATCTAACATTCAATCTTACTTTTCTTTAACATGCTTAGTGTTTCTTTACGTTCATTATCAGGAAGAGGAACATGACCACGAGGGCAATCAGATTGTTTAGCTGCAGTTTTTGCAAGCTGCTCTTTTTGCAAAGCCTCTTTTCTTTCTTTAATATACCTATTAAATAAAATTAGAAAATATAAAAAAAATAATAGTGAATGTTTATAAAGATAATTTCTTCCAACATACTTTGGGACTACTCCAATGCGATAACTTGGTGGAGGTATAGCATTATTAAGTTGAGATGCTAGTTTACTGGCTAGAGAAGTATGTTCTTTAATTGATTTAACGTGATCAGAACTATCTTGAAGTGAATGATCTGAATTGTTTTTTACATCTGATTGACTATATATTTGTGCTGTATCACCTCTATCAGATAATTTAGATTTTTGTGATTCTTTGTTTCTTCCCGATGGATACCTACAAATAATTTTTTTTAAACAAGAAAAATCAATTAATAAACCAAATTTATAAAATAATCATTCTTTACGCATTGTAAAAAGTAAATTTTTAAAATTACTATTTTGAACATAGTAATTTATCTAGTAAGCCTGACTAAATTCAATGGCTAAATAATAAGTGAATTGTGAAACTAGTAAATAATACTACTAAATGTTGCAGTTACAAAGGTAAAATTTTATTGGAGCTAGTGCAATATTTCTGCTAGTAAAATTACTATGCTCAGTAAATAATAATCACCAACCTATATTCATTATAGTAAATTGATAAATTATGTGTGATTTTATAAATTTAATATCATAATAATATTTCGGACTTCTACAGTTCCTAAAGGATATTAATTTTATAAAGTGGCTTTTTATAGTGTTATACCTTATAACTCCTTCTGAATATATACTGTTGATGTCTTTTTCATCTAATGTCTGAACTCCTTGATTTTTACATTTTGTATTAGTATTACTGCTACTAACATCTTCGTTTGACTTATAAGCAACATCTTCATCAGAAAGTGCTTTTAACTTTTGCCGATTTTCAATTTTCCGTTCTATATGATCTCTATAATGATGTTCTTTTTTTATCACATTTCTATTCACAGGTGGCCTTGTCAATTTTTTAGGTACAGTTTTTTTGTTTAAAAGCATCGGAGCACTTTTTTTTCTACTATTTTCTTCTTCATGAAATGATTTTTCTTTTAATAACTTTACAATTCCATTTTCAATGATTTCTTCAGCTTTCAATTCTTGTAAATTTTCAGTACTACCGATAATCTGGCCATCAGCTGTTCCACTATGTTTATTTAAAATCTTTGTTTGTCTTAAAACTGGTAATTTTAAATCTTTGGCACTTTTATTATTAGTGTGAAAAAGTTGCTCCATTCTACGCAGATTCTTTACATTTTCCTTAATGAAATTTTTGCGTCTTAGAGGCTCTGAAAATGAATAAGAATGTCTTTAATACTGCTGATAAAATAAAATAAATTAAAATAAAAGAACTTACTGGGATCAGGAAAAAGTCCCTTTAATGTGCGTGTTTCTCGCATCATTATCATAGAAATTTTGAAGAGCTAGAAAAATATATCACATGTATTCTTCTTAACGTCTTGTTTTTATGCAGTATGGTTTACGATTCGTATACTATTACTTTTAGCATCACATAACTAATTTTAGTCCTCAAGAGTAAAAATGAACACTAATCCTCGAGTATAAGTATTACATGACTTTAATTTTGCGGTTGTCCGTCCTCGTTACCACGAGCTGTCTCTTCCTCTAACAATTTTGTTTACAAATTGAAGCATGGCCGCCACCACCGAATATTTTTATACCCCGCTCTCTTAATTCTCATGCAAAGTTTGTTTGTTCTACTTTACTCAATAATTTAGTATTAACCATTTCAATTCAATCATAATTTTCTTTACCTTCACTTAGTTTTATTTATAGTAATATTAAGTCATAGACGATGATTATTTTCACACTTCGGACGAGAAAATTTTGACACTATAGAAATGTATCGCAGGAATTAACAAGCGCACGTATAAATACAGTACTACAGCAGAAGCCTCAAGGATCCAGAGAATAGGTACTTAGTACTTACCTATATGGCGGATATTAACCGGCCTTCATCTGACAGGTCAACGGGTCACCTAGCGCAGCGTCTGGTGCATTTCTTCGGTATAGGTAAGGTAAATGTAAAAGCGCCGTATATACCGTACTTTATACTCATGCATTTGCAATTACATTTATAAGTACTTATATACCTATATGGACAGTCTAGAGTCTAAACGAGACTTTACACATCTTGGTATTTTCATTAAATATTCTATAGTATCTATCGATAAGTACGACCACATATAATACGAATACAGCTTATACTCTATATTAATTGTTCATGTAATTATGTATTTCGTTGATAAATGCAGAGCAGTTAAGATTTTTTTAGTTCACTTTCTTTTAGAGTCCTACTTATTCATTATTAGGTATTAGGTATGTAATTTGTTTTTCAAATTTAAATCGTTTACCGGATACTTCCGGTCAATACTAGAATATCATTGGTCGAAAAATAAAGTTAATTATTATTTCTTTTTTATTTTTTAAAAAATCTAATATATTTTGTAAATGTATGAATATTTCATTAGGAAAATGTATTTTTTATTATGAAAATTGATGATCTAATTTTCATTATTTTATTTTGCTTAGCTTCCTATTCAGCCCTACTTATTGCCGCGTGCAGATACCTAGGTCTCACTGAACCGAATCTTGTACAGAGGTCTGCTGCACGTGGGACGTGGGTATAATTACAGTACAGGATGAAGTTAAATACATTTGTCCTACCAGGAATTTCACAGGAGAAGATAAAAAACAATCAAATAGACTGTGATAGTTGCCAAGGAAACTAACGATAGATTTTTCTGAAAACTTTTATTACAAGCTTGTAATTAAGATTATAGACTCCATACTTAATATCTAAAAATATACAATTACAATGGTTCTTCTGGGAGATACGTTTCCGAATTTCATTGCAGAAACTAACGATGGTGAAATAGATCTTCACAAGTGGTTGGGAGACTCGTAAGTTAATTACATTTTATTTAAAAGTACATAATCACAACTTTTTCATGTTTAAATTAAATTTGAATCTTAGATGGGGAATTTTATTTTCTCATCCAAATGACTTTACTCCTGTATGCACAACTGAGTTGGCCCGAGTTGCAAAATTAATGCCAGAATTCCAAAGGCTCGAAGTTAAAGTTATAGCAATTTCTTGTGACTCTGCTGACACTCATCGAAAATGGATTGAGGTTAATGTTACAATTTACTAATAGCTTATTAGAAATAGAAATATTAATATATTATGTACATTATAAATTAATTCTTATTTTATAGGATATTAAATCATATGGAGAAATAACAGAAACAGGATTTCCATATCCTATAATAGCAGATAACTCACGGAGTATATCAATACATCTTGGAATGTTGGATCCTTCAGAATTAAATAGTGAAGGCTTACCAGTATCAGCTCGAGCTGTATTTATCATAGATCCTCAAAAAAAGATGCGCCTCTCAATTTTGTATCCAGCTACTACTGGTCGAAATTTTGAGTAAGAAAAAATTTTTTTAACTAAAGTTTTGATAATTCAATAATTACATCATTTTTTTTAAATTTAAGTGAGATATTACGAGTTGTCGAGTCCCTTCAACTATCAGAAAAGCACAAAGTTGCCACTCCAGCTGATTGGAAGGTAAAGTCTCTAGTCTCAACTGAACAAAGAGATTACTTCCATATTTTAATAATAAATTTTTATAATTTTTATTATACAGAAAGGTGAACCAGTATTGATTTTTCCAAATGTTTCTGACGAAGAAGCAAATACAACTTATGGCAGCACCATTAAAACTCTCGCTTTACCTTCAGGTAAACCATACTTTCGCATTGTTCCACAACCATCAACTAGTTCGTAAAATTGATTTGGAAATACTTAAAATAATGAAATAAGATACAAGTAATTACATTTAACAGGATTTAATGTAACTTTTTATACAGAGACAAATTTGAAGATGTACTTTTATGTTGTTTGAAATAAAATTTTTGATTTAATAAACATTGATTCGTTGATTCAAGTGAAATTCATGTCTGCAAACAACAAAAAAAAGCCGTTTATTATTTCACCTAATATATAATTAAAAGTACACTGCATTATATACATTTTTTCCAAGTACACGTTTTCACTTACAATATCTAGGCGAATTGTATAGTATTTACAGTTTCGTTTAACAAGTTATTACTATTTTACGTTTTTCATACTATGATTACACTATTATGCGTATAGTATTTGATGTATATAGCAGCAGTTATACAAAACAGTCCCTGGTGAAAACCAATACGATCAAAAAGGATAATAAATTTAACAAAATTATATCTCGTCATTATAACGTTATGTAATTAAGAATTAATTACCACACAAAGGATTACATCACAAAATACTATTGCCCGCCCTCGAATGTGGTTTTATCACGCGTTTGTTTCACTCTCTGTTCTCTGTTTTTTCACGTTTATTTTATTTTATTTCTTTAAATAATCAATTTCACTATATTAATTATAGTCTTTTCTTTGCAAAGATCAAGAATCACTTGTACGCGCGTTTTATTATATTTTTGTCAAAAGTCTATCGTCTTTTCGGTGGATCACTTTTAAAAATTTCGTAATAATCGTACGGCGAATCAGACTAAAAAGTTCCGACTCAAGCACTCGTCAAACTGGGGCAGCTTCATTCGGAAGAGCCATGACTTTCCTGCTGGTGCTGCTCAGCTTGCTGCTGCTCTCCCTCGATCAAGCTTCGCGCCTGTCTTTCCGCTGCCGCTCTAGCCTGTCTACCAGCGCTCGAGCGCAGATTCTTCCGCTCCAGTGGAGGCTCTGGATTCAAGCGCTTGGCGTTCCTCGCTTTTTTACTGCTCTTTGCTCCTTTGCTGTCCTCGGGTTCAGGGTCCGCGCTGCCTGGAGCTTTGCCGCCACTCTCCGCGGGCTTAGCACTGCCGGAGCTGCCGCTGCTGGCTTGCACCGGAGAAGAGCCGGAGTCTTCGGGTTGGTGCTGCTGCGGAGTGGTGGGCTCAAGCGACTCCTTATTGCTGTTTCGCGACGAATTGAGCGATGGGCACGGTTCGGGGCTTGACTGTTTCATGGGCGTCGAAGGCGCCGAGAGTGGGGCGCTCGAGGGGGCCGGTGATATCGCTGGCGACGGTATGGAATGACTCGATGTCGTCGACAGTGTCGCCGTCGGTACGGGGGTGATCGTAGCCTGGCTCACCACAGGCGTGACGGACAGCGCGAGCGGCAGGGACTCGAGCAATGGTGCCGCTGCCGACGCCGCTGCTGCTGCTCGAGCTACAGCGTCTACAGGCTCGAGAACGGGCTCGATCGTGGCAGCAATCTTAGGTGTAGGCGAGCGTGATGGGTAAGGAGGAGGATTGTTGACTTCGCGATGGGAGGAGGGAGGACGTGAAGGGGGACGGGAGGGAGGCCGGGGAGGCGGCGGAGGAAGTGGATTGCTGTCGCGAATCGATATCGAAGTGCCACTTAAGCTTTCGATGTCTCTGTGGTCTTTGTGCTCTAAACGTGTCTTTTTCATTATGGGTTCGAGGGTCACCTCCAAGGAGGGATGCATGTGCGCCTCCGTGCCGTGGCGATCCGGAGTACGAACTCTCTTGGCTGAAAGGTGCTGCAGGCTTTCGTAATTTCGCGTGAACAATTCGGCACTAGTTTTGCTCAGCTGTTCGAGTGCCTCCTTCATTTCCTGCTGCTCCTTGCTTTTGCGCTCGATGCGCGCGGACAGGTCGTCTATGACGCTCAGTTCGATCGTCTCCGCAGCATGAGCTTTCTTCTCGGATTCAACGCGCTCGGCGGCTGCGGCGGCGGCGGCAGCGTTTGCCGCCGCAGCTCGGCGACGCTCCTCGGAAGCAGCCGCGGCCGCTGCGGCGTGAAGAGCCGCGTCCGCGTACTGTTGCATACTCATAGCCGGGTCAAGTGAATATCGGGATTTCTTATCGGACTCCTTGCGCTTAGCGGCGTCGGCAACTTCCCTTGCATGCCTGGAAGCTGACGAAGCCGTGGCCGAGGTGGATTTACGCGAGGAAGAGCCTGAGGCTGTTGAGGTCGGCGGATTTAGGAGGCCGCACTGAGCAAGACTCTCGTAAGCGGAAGACACGCCGCCAGGTTGCATGGAGAAGGGGTTGAGAGCGCCAAGGCCGAGTGGCGTGTAGAGCAGTCCAGGATTCGGGAAGAAGAAGGGGAACGGCGTCGTCGTCGGCAGGGACGAGGACGTCGAGGTGGACGGTGGGGCTGAAGATTTGCTCGTTGGTGGGTCCATTTTTGTGCGCGACTTGCTTGTACTACTGGTGCTCGTTGAATTGGTATTTCTGGTGCCTGCAGAGCTAACGACGTTCGTTTCCGCTTGGCTCGTTGGCGTACCACCTAGAGCTTCCATACCAGCCAGCGAGGGCAGACCCAGTCCAGCAAGATTGGCGAATAGTGAGTTCGTTAAGCTCATGTTACCGAGGTTGCCGAGATTGCCGAGACCTCCAAGGGCTCCGAGATTCGGTAGGCCACCAAACGGCATGAGCAGCGGATTGTTTTTCGGATCAAAATTGCCGAGTGAAAGACCCGACAAGAGGGAATTATTGAGATTACCCAGCGAGGGGAAATTCAAGCCGGATGCCATAGACGTAGCCACAAGATTTGCTTGGTTCACGGACTGTTGACTATTCGGGCTTGGCATCATCGGTGGTCTTCCGGGACTCTTGCCCTTGTCTCGTCCCCTTTCTTGTCCAGGCAATCTTTTCTGTAAATCATGCGGCAAGTTGCCACGTTCTTTTACGAGCTCAGCCCATTTAGGATCGATGTCGAACATTGGATTTTCCATCAGCCACGGTCCAAGTCGCTTCAATTGCGGAGCCTTGCTTCCAGTTATCTTTAATTGTGAAAGCAAGAAAAAATATGATTAATCGTTACCATGTTGCCGTTTTATAAATAAAATTCATTTCAAATATAAAAATCATGGAAATTTTTCTTACCTTTTTACCAGTTAGTCTATGTATTACAGCCACATTTTCTTCGCCAGTCAGTTTTTTCCAGTCAAGCAAAGATGGATCAACTCGAGGTCTTCTTCTCCTAGGCGCATTAAGATACTCTGCGCTTAATTGTTCCGTAAGTGCCGTTTGTTCCGCTAGCCATTTATTCACTTTAGCTTCATGTGAATAAGCCCCGATTTTGGAAGAATACTCAGCAACTTTATTTATTTCGGCCATCATCGATTCATAGCTCTTTCTATGGCTAGAAGATGAGGCATGAGCTGCATTGAATGCTGCTTGCTGCTGCTGCTGTTGTTGCTGCTGCTGTTGCTGCTGCTGATGTTGATGCTGCTGCTGCTGCTGCTGCTGCTGCTGCTGCTGTTGTTGTTGCTGATGTTGTTGCTGTTGTTTTTTTACGAGTTCACGATTTTGTTGTTCAGCTTGAGCTAGCAGAGCAGAGAAACTCTCTTTGTGCGAATGCAATGACGGGGGCGGGAGCTGATTTGAGGAAGAGCTGCCTGAAGCCCTTGAAGATGGAATTGAAGTAACCGTAATAGAAAATGGTTTTTGCGATGTCGGAGGCGGATTTGGAAGGCCTATAGGCGCAGAAGTTGGAGTCACTGTTACATTAGGAGTAATTGTGCTCTTTTTATTGTGCTCAGGATAGTGAGTACTTTGCTGTTCTTTTTCTCTTTGCAATCCCTGCACAATCTCATCGAGTTTTCTTCGCTTCTTTTCTTTTCCCATAACTGGTTCTTCAACAGTCTATTGGAATTTAATTGATTTAAGAATTATAGTGAACATCAAAAGACGGAGGAAATAATATAATGCATTCACTTAATGGTACTTACAATACTTTTCCGTTTTACGAATTTGTCCAACATACTGTCTAGTTTGCCTTTATTACTATTTATTTGCTTAGTTTTACTTGGCATAGAAAAGTCTTGTACTTCATTCATCATATCTTTATTACCTGCATGCGGATCTGCAGGTGGTTTAGAAGAATAGCTACAAAAAAAATTAAATATAGAGACTGTTTGTTCGGGTACTATGTACAGTTATAACAGCCTATGAACAATGTTATAACTGCCAAAATAATGCAAATTAACTTACCTAGATGACAAATCAATAGGTGTTAGCGTACTTGAAGTGCCTGGAATGATCGTCGGTTTTCCAGGTACTGTGTATTTCAAGTCGAAAGGTATAGTTGGCACTCTTGTCTGTTGATGAGCTGGCGGTGGTTGGGCTGATGCAGATCGTCTCGTATCTTCAGATTGCGAATCGTCATTCACTTCCCAAGTAGTGCTACTAGATAAAACTGGCTTACTTAGTTGAGGTGGTGGCTGAGAAGCCATATGACTACTATTGAGTAGCGCATGGAGTTTAGCTAATCAGATATATTTATAATTAGTATAATATAAATAAGATAGATGCTATAAGTGTTTTACATTTTCAAAATTTTGAATTACCTCGTTCAGTTTCAACATCTATCGCAATATGTCGTTTACGTTTTTTCATAGCAGACGAATTATTGTTACTAATATTAGTAATATTTATATTATTACTTATGGTGGTAGTAGTAGTGTTGCTGTTACCACTACTCATGTTATTAATATGAATATTATTGTTGCTACTATTGCTGCTCATACTTGAAGGAATAGAGCGTGGTATTCCATGATCTGTAGTTAGAGTAATAACTTCAGTTTGCTCTTTCCCAATTGCAGCTTCTATTTCATCACCAGCAGTAAAGTTTATTGAAACTGGCCATTCTTTATGTTCAATAGCGTGGACGATGTGCATCAAACGAGCTTCAATAGCGTGTTCCTGAAACAATAAATTATTAAAATAATGCATTATATTAATATTTTATAAAATTATAATTGTAAAAGCATTTCAAGTATAAAAAAACATACTTTGGGCCATTTTATTGAAGATTGGTAACTATGCGAAAGCAATTGTGCCACTGTAGGCTCATTATAATCTATTCCTTTATCTCTTAAAACAAATGTGTCTATTTGTGTTAATCGGGATAATGGCTGAATAACTTCAAGATCTGGGAACATAGCTTTCAACTCAGCAGCTTGCATACTGCACTTATCTTCAATTTTAGGTACTGATAGTTTCTCTTTACTTAATTCAATAACTTTTTCTCTTTCCTTCTCTTTTTCTTTTTCCTTCTCTTTTTCTTTCTCTTTCTCTTTCTCTTTCTCTTTCTCTTTTTCTTTCTCTTTTTCTTTCTCTTTTTCCTTTTCTACTTCCTTTTCTTTTTCTTTTTCTTTCTCTTTCTCTTTCTCATTCTCCTTTTCCTTTTCCTTTTCTTTCTCTTCAGCCTTTTCTTTTTCTTTTGTTTCTTCTTTTTCTTTTTCTTCTTTTTCGTCTTTTACTTTTTCTTCTTCAATCTTATCTTCTTCTAGATCTTCATCGATTTTAGAAATCTCGGAAGATTTTTCAACAATTTCTGACACTATAGGCTCATTATCTTCCTTTGAATTTTCAGATTTTGTTTCGGTTTTAGTGTCACTTTCTTTATCATCTTTATTAATTTCACTAGATGTTTTCTCTAAGTTTTTCTCATTACTTTCCTCATCCACTTCAGCAGAGTCTTCATCTTTACGTTTTTCCGCGCTACTTTCTTCATCTTTTTCTGATTCCTTTTCTGTATCTTTTTTCTGAGTTTCTTCTGAAGATTCATCTATCTTAGAGTCAGACTTCTGGCATTCTTCTATTTCTTCATCTATTTTCTTTTGATTTTCATCGGTCTCCATTTTCTCGGTTTCTTCTTCCGGTTTTGCAGCTTTATTGTCATCGTTACCAATTGCTACGTCTTTCTCAGAGGATTTCTCTTCTGTTTTCTCTTGCGTCATCATTTCTTTTTCAACTTCCGTAGCTTTGGAATCATCATCAACCTCCATTATTGCAGATTCTACCTCTTTCTCGGGAGATACAGCTTTAGTAACAACAGTAGTGATAGTCAAGCCTCCTAATGTGATTTGTTTTTCTTCGATTTTGTTTTCGGCCTTAACAATTGTTAGCTCGACATGACTCTTCGCCGCATCAGATTTCTTATCGACAGATTGAGTGGTATCTTTTTTAATACCGACTTTTTCTATTTTCAGCGTACCCTCTCCTTTCTCTAATTTCACTAAAATTTCGTCTTTATCGAATTTCAAAATATCTTCTCTATTTTCAATTTTGATTGCTTTCTCAGATTTATCGAAGTTTCTATTAGCTTGATTTTCTCTGCATATACTTTTGCCCAGCATCTTGTGGAATGAGAAATCCGGGTCATTTAAAATAGTGATGTCAGTTCGTCCAAGTCCATGTTTAGCAGCTCCAAGTAAAAGTTCTTTGTCATGTCTGCCTGGCTGCCACCAATCTGGAGTGTCTCCTGACGGTTGACACAAGCATAGTCGCTCTTCCAAATGGGGATGTGATAGTATTTCTTCCCTAATTTTGCTCAAAAGATCTACACGATCCAAAATTTGTCTGGCTTTGTTAGGATTCAAAAGATCAATTGGAATATCAGCTGATCCTAAGGTTAAACATAAGTATGTAAGTTTTAAAAATACATATGACATTAATAGAAAATATGTATAAAGAAATTATTGAAAATTACCTTCTTCATCACTAATTTTGGCACTGCATGCTTTTTTACACATGGCTCTAAATGACATGTAATACTCTGTAAGATCATTGTCACTTTTTTTATCGAACCTAGCTAAACTTTTGAACTTTGTCCAGTCATATTGAGCTTTCTTTCTGTCATAATTAACTCCATACGTTGATACAACCCGCAGAAATTCGCTTTCTTCACGTTTTGTCCATTTAGCCTTTTGCTCTTCGATGCGAGTTCTTTCGCGTTCTTTTACCATTTGTTCCATCTTTTCTTTCCTCTCCATTTTCTATAAAAAATAGACCCATCATTACAGTAAAGTGATTAAAATTAAGAAAAAAAAATTATTATATATTTAATCAATTGCACTAACCAGAAGATACATAGCCAGTTTTTGTAAATCCCAGCTCTGCATATTTAGTGGTGGCTCAATAGTTGTGGTACCTTGATGATTTCCAACTTTAATTTCCTGGCCTAATTTTCCATTGTTAGGCATTACTGGTGTTTTGATATCATCTTTTTTGTTGATATTTCTCTGGTAAGACGTAATGACTCGTCTCAAACGTGTATTAAGATCGACCACCGAGGGCCAAGTCTTTTCGTCTTCCGCAATGATCTCTAAACCATCATGACTTCCACTAGCACCAGCGTCTGCAGTCGAAGCATCACCCTTACTCGACATGGCTGGTGAATCCACCATGCTGAATTTGTCCGACTCTTTAGCCAAACCAGAGGATTCACCTTCTTCGATCTCATTTATTTCCATACTTGAGTCTTCCCTAAATTTTGCAGATACACATTTTATATTCCATACATTATTAGGTTCATTTATTAATTTAAATCACATATGTCACTGACTTATATAGTTGTCATAGAATCTTAATATTATTGCTATCACTATTACTAGTATTATTAATATAATGTTATCATTATTATTAATATAGAAACTGAAAATAGAATTTTAATAAGAAAGTCCTTGAAAACCCTTAATTTTCTAGGTAATATCAAAAGTTTTCATAATACCTTTGATAATCTTAATTTGAAATGCTTACTTTTTGTTCAGAAATTAATGCCAAATGTAACTATTTATGAGCCAGATATGTAAAATAGTATAAAACATAAAAGAGCATATGTGGCCAAGCATTTTATTTTCACTGGCTCTGTGATTGCAACTAAATATTTTTATAGCTCATGGTTCGATGTGAGCATTATTGATTAGTATGATTTTCAGTACCAGTGAAAATATAAAGCAAATATGTGTAATGTGTATTGAGCATGCGATTAGCACCTTTTTGAAATAGCAGGATAGCGTGTGAGGAGATAAAGTAAATGACAAATAATTGAAAAAAAAATGTGTACTCACTTTTGCTTGTCGATCAGGGAAGGGAGAGGACAGCTTGTTATGAAAGAAAGTGTGGGGTCGCTCCTCATCTGGTCGAAACTTTCATAGCCGTGTTTGTAGCATCCCACAATTAAAGATTTGTCTGCTGTAGAATCCCACCACTTCACTGGCTTCTCGGGCAATTGTGGAAGGCTTATCCGCAACGCACTGTAGGGCGGTTTCATTTACAATTTGCCAATTTACATATGCCAATCGGTCTTTTATAAAAAAAGATCTTAATTTTTGAAACTGATTTGCTTCTTAAAATTTTGATTAAGATACACGTTTGAAAACATCAGAATTTTCATAAAAAATATTAAATAAAAGTAAAATAGTTCTATTTCTACATTTAGTAAAAAAAAAATAATAAAAAAATAGAAACTAAAAAATAAATATCATTTATGAAACCTTTTTAAAAAATTAAGAAAAAATTATCATGAATTAGTTTCCAAATACTGATATTGTCAAACGAAGAAAAAGCTGTAAAACTCTTGCCCTCTGACACAGTGCACTGCTTGGTTTTCCTTCTTACCGTGTCACGCTGACAGCGCCGACCCAATTTGGTTCCGGCATGAAGTCTTACTTAAATTCTTATATTCGAGTATAAATATATGTCTATATGCGTATGATAAAGTAAGGATGAACTAAATTTATTAGTAGCCAGTAAATCAGCGGCGCTTTGGAGCTATGAAGGTAAACATAAGTTGGCTTTATGAACATTCCTTATGTAGAAACAAGTCCCAGGGTGAACAAATACATTGCACATGCAACTGTATAAGCGCTGTGTAAGCACATATGTGAGTGCACGATGTTCCGCGATAAATTGATCGAAAAATCACAATAAAGCAAATAACAACATTTACTGACCTCACATGGACGCCATCGTTAATGTGCTGTACCAAATCTCCGATAATCTCATGTTTTATGTAATACAGCATTCTGACCCGCAGTAATACTCTGAAAATACATATGAAATATTTAATAATTGAAACAGAATTTTTACATTCAGTTGGAATCAGTCTACATACTTATTAGCATGTCGACTTAAGTGCTTTTTATAATTGCTTTCAAGGAATATGTCGCCATCATATTTTTCAGCGTGACTCCAATGATTCGGATCGCTTGGACCATTATTATTGACAGTTGCGGACCCCCTCGTCTCTCGAACTCTACTCTTTTTCTTTTGCCTACTATTTCTATTACTGCTACCCGCTTGATTCATAGGTATAGTCTTAACTTTTTCTCCATTTTCTAAAGGAGTAATAAGATCCCATATAAAATTGCGAATTTTTTCATCGCCTCTATAATATCGCAAGCAATAGAGTAATATAACTCGTGCACAATCTTCGATGTCTACTTCACGCCATCCTCGTCTAAATTGACTGTGTTGCAAAATCTCTTCCCAACGCCCCCATCCAAAGGTCAAAAGGCCTCGTTCTACTTTGAAGCATTCACTTCGAGCCCAGTTGCCATAAACCACTTCTCCTTCGCGAGGTACATACTCGTCATAGAACTTGCGCGATTTTTTGTTAAATTTATCTCTATTCCGCTTCTTTCCTGTATTGGGTAAATCAATTCATTAATAATATATTCTTACTATACATTCATCAAAATTACTCATTATTTCCTTTTCACGACGAGGCCATAGTCAGGTAATAGATTTCTAAAGCAATAATAATTTATATTCAGATTCTTATGATTCAAATGGTTATATACAAATACAAGAAAAATCAATTATATATTTTATAAAACTATGGAATAAGAACTTGCTATCTGACTACAGTCGTTTTTTAATTCAAGATTTTGGTGATTTTTAGAATAATATTGTTCGACAGTTTATAAGCCAAGGAGACTGATGATAATTAAATGAATTCTATAAAGATAAATTTCATAGAAACAAATTCATAAATTTTAAAGTAACAAGATACTTTTATAAGAACTTAATTGTTCTTACAAAACAGGTTCATAAAAATCGAACATTTTATTACTTTACTATATCAATTGGAATCAAAATTACCAATAATCTAATTAGAATGATATTTAATGAATTGGGAGTTAATGGTAAAATAAAATTAAAAAAAAGTAGTGCAGGCTCATGCTGGGAACATACCTCTACCTGTTAAACTACCGCCAGTTTCATCGTCACTATCATCAGAGCTATCAAGTTCTGACATGTCAACCACTGATTCATCATGACCATATCGCTTGATTTGAGTTCTTCGTCTTGGTTCAGAAATGACCAAATCTTCTTCTTCCTTTTTCTCAGTAGTGTCAATTTCAGCCTTCTTCGCCCATTTTTTCCAAAAGTCTGGATCATCAATATTGATGTCTGATCTATTTGATGAACAAGCGAAACTGGCTTTTGAAAATGTAGATCCCTTTTCTGCTTCAATAGTAATAATCTAAAAATAAAAATACATCCATAAAAATGTTAAAATTTATTTCAATTTAAGAGTTTTATATTTAAACTATAATAAATTTAAATTGCACATAAAAATTATTTTTAAATACCTGTGTTCTTCTTGCTAAAATTAAATCAATATCTTCTTCACAAAACTTGTCACCTGCATTATCATCATCCATGATCGCACCATAAGCTCCTTTTTTAAGCAAGTCTTCAATTTCCTTTTTAGTCAATTGTTTGTTACCTGGATCTTTACCACCTTGACTTGTATTCATTGATTGTAAAATTGCTTTATCCAATCCCAGTTTCAAAGAGGCCTTGTCGAACATTTCTCTTTCATAAGTATTTCGGCATAATAATCTATATACTTTTACCATTTTTTGCTGACCTATTCTGTGACATCGAGCTTGTGCCTATAAATGAAAATTAATGTATACTGAAAATTTCTTTTTTAATTTGTATTATGAATAACATAAATTTCAACTGTACCTGAAGATCATTTTGAGGATTCCAATCACTGTCGTAAATAATGACAGTATCAGCGGCGGTTAGATTAATTCCCAAACCACCGGCTTTGGTACAAAGAAGAAACACAAATCTATCAGAATCTGGTTTACTGTATCGATCTATAGCAGCTTGCCTCAAGTTTCCTCTAATTCTCCCATCTATTCGTTCATAAGGGTATCTGTAATAAGGATATAGATACATTATTAAAAATGTGCTAAAATATAAATTCAAAGTATTTTCTTGAAAAATTGTAATACTTACTTTCTGTAAACCAGATAATCTTCAAGAAGATCCAGACATCTAACCATCTGACTGAAGATTAAAACTCTATGACCACTGGCTTTCAGTTTTGGTAAGAGTTTATCAATAAGAACCATTTTACCGGAACTATTTACCAAGGCTTGATAATAAGCTTCGGAATCTTCTTTTTCATGCTTGTAATCAAGTTGAATTTGATCTTCTGCTCCATTAAGTAAAAATGGATGGATACAACATTTTCGCAGCTCCATCATGGTGTTCATTAAATTAGGAATATTAGCAGAAGTAGTGCCTTTGGCAAGAAATGAGAAATTTCTCTCCAAAATACCACGATAATATTTCTTTTGTATGTTTGTCAATTCGACTTCAACAACAGTTTCTTGCTTTGGAGCGAGAGATTTTTCGACATCCTCTTTCAATCTTCTCAACATCATTGGTTTTAAAAGTACTTGTAATTTGTGTACTTCATCTTCACTACTCAAATTACCAAATTCTTTTAAAAATGCTTCATTACTAGCAAATTGAGTTGGTTCCAGGAAATTTAGTAGCGAAAACAATTCATTAACATTATTTTGAAGAGGTGTACCAGATAGAAGAACTCTATGTTCCAAATTTAATTGTCTGAGACCTTCAAGTAATTTGCAATTTCTATTTTTCAGTCTATGAGCTTCATCAATAACACATAATCTCCAGTTGTAGCCTTTAAGTTCATTAAAATCAGTAATAATAATTTCAAAAGTCGTTATAAGAACATTAAACTTTATGAGATCTTTTATTTGTTGTTTTTTATCATTCTTGTAATATACTTCATATTCAGATAACATTGTCCGACTTGCAGCCCTTTAAAAAATTATGCGAGAGTAAAAATTATGTTTATTCAAAAAAGATTTAAATATGACGATTAAAAATGTACACTTACGATCCGTGATATACAATGACATTCATGTCAGTCCATCCTTCAAATTCTCTTTGCCAATTAGGGATTGTCGACAGTGGTGCAATTATTAAAAATGGTCCACGAATCCCATACTTATATACCTCATTTACAAACGTCAAAGATTGTATGGTTTTACCCAAACCCATTTCATCTGCCAATATACAATTGTGTCCATTGTACCAAGAAAAAAGAAGCCAATTTAAACCTTCCAATTGATATGGTCGCAAACTATTTGCACCTTTATAATCTGGAGATTCGTCTAATTTAACCCATTGAGACGCTACTGGTTTTTTCTTAGGCTAAACAATTATGAATGTGATATAAAATATTTAAAGTGTAATAAAATTAAAGCTATGATTCTTGGAAACATACCTTCCATTGATCTTTTGGCGGAAGCTTATTAAATTTATGAAATTGCGCTATTTTTTCTGGATCAACATCTTCTTCCAATTCCCATGTAGAATCTTCATATTGCAAAGATCGCCATTTGACCAAGAAATGCCTGACTGTTTCACCAGTTGTTGGGTCGGTATGAATAGCCTCGTCGAGTACCCTGTCTACTTCAACGAAATCCGGATTAAACGGATCATCTTCAGTCTGAAATAATATGTATAAATTAGTACATTTCATTACTAAAATATTAAATAGTGTACTAAAAATAATTTTTTTTTTATTTTCGTTCTTACATTTTCAAAAATATTGGTACTTTGTTGCATTTTCTGCTTAAACCTTTTTAATTTTGCTTGTATTCTTTTATCGCCTTTGTATAGTTCTTCTTCGGTTCTCCATTCACAATGCAAATATGAAAAATTTCTGTATTTAACAAAATACTCTTCTACTTCAACCATTTGCGGTTTTACGTCTGAAGTAACTGTTGATTCTACTTTTGAATTTTCACTAGCATCTGTTTCACCTTCAGCTTTATCAGATGTATTATCTTTTTTATCTGTGTTATCTTCTTCTGGTTTTTCTTCTTCTTTTATTGATACTTCTTTTTTACTTTCCTCTTCCTTTTCTTCCTCCACTTCTTCTTTTTCTTCCTCTACTTTCACTTCTTTCACATTTTCTTCTTCGTCTTTTTCTACTTCGTCTTTTACTTCTTCGTCTTTTACTTCTTCCTCTTTTACTTCTTCGTATTTTACTTCTTCGTCTTTTACTTCTTCGTCTTTTGCTTCGTCTTTTATTTCTTCATCTTTTACTTCTTTCATTTCTTCTAATTTTTCCTTCTCTCCTTGATCTTCGTCATTTTCGTCTTTTTCTACGTCTTTGTTTGTATCGTCTTCAATTTTATCTAATTCTTTGATTTTATCTGCGGAGTCTTCTTTCTCGCATGTTTCGGTGCTACTTTTTTCTTTTTCAGTATCAGAAGTAAAGTCGTCTTTAGTTTGTTCTTTTACATCAGCATTTTCTTTTTCGTTTTCTTTATCCTCCTTTTCCTCTGCAGGTTTAGTTTCATCAGTTTCATCAGTCTTATCTGTAACAAGTGGTTCTTCTGGCTTGACTTCTGGCGCTGGAGGTTCAGGCTTAACTTCTCGTTTTCCAATTCGAGAACATAAAATATGCTGCACAACCATTGAGTCTTCATCTGTAGTATTCTAAAAAAAAAATGAAAAACTTATTATTACCGTCGTTAAATATACCTATAAAATTGGATCAATATATTAACTTAATATAAACGTACAATATATACAAAATTTGGTTTGTTTGGCCCAATATCACCACCTTCAGTTGGTTTTTTGTCAGATGCAGGCTTTGTAGCACCATTACCATCGACCTTCTTTCCTTGTGAATCTTGATTGGGAAGTTCATCGTCTGAAAATCGGAGCATTACATCGTCAACATATTTTTTACGATGAGTGTTTCTAGCTGAACGTCTCTTATTATCATCAGCTTCGGGCGAAGGAGGTGGAGTAGCTGCCAATTCTTCGCCATCCGAATCTGGAGCTATACGACTCTTCCGTTTTCTGTAAAATCAAACAAAAATAGATTAATAAGTTGTAAATTAATTTACAGTTCATTTTAAAAATCTAAACTTACTTGGAACTTCTAGGAGATTTCGAAGAGGATCCTTTGCTAGGCCTTTTCCGACTTGGGGGTTTTTTCTTCGCAGGAGTAGGAGTATCTGTTACTTGACCATCTTGGCCATCTTTTTTCTCTTCATCTCCAGTAGGTTTTTCCGATTCTGATTTCTCGTCACCGCCTTGTTTTGATTCTGATACTATAGGTTCAGTTGTCGATGAGTCAACTTGTTCATTATCATCTTCTACAGACACACTACTTGGTTTAACTTCATAATCTTTAATAGTGGTTGAATCAGAAACTGCGACTTCTTCACTCTCACATTTGCTTTCTTCATCCCCTGATTCCGATTTAACTTTCCTATTATTGTAAAGTATTCAATTTAATATTAAATCTTAGATAGAAATAAATGTGTATTATAAATTTTGATTAAAGTTAAAGATTTTATAAAATTATTATGGTAAATGTTAAATACAACATCTTTATAATCAAACTTATTGACCTCAGAATATAATTTGAATAATTCAATTAAATTCAAAGTAAAATACTCAACCCATTTTGCCTAGTGACTGAATGATGGATTTTATGTCAAAAGGGTAAAGTAAAAAATTAAAGATGTAGACGACTGCTATATGCTTTTTGTTTAAAGTCAAAATCTAAAAATTTTATAATTGTATCATGCAATGCAGCAAGATAAATAAAAAAAAATCATTTTACTTTTTAATATATTTATGAAAATAGTCAAATATATATAAAGTAAAAAAATTAAATGTCAAATAATTATACCTGTATTTTCATAATACGGTATGTATACATATTGAATGAGTTTCATCTTTATTTGCAAGAACAGTTTAATATTTATCAAAATGTAACTTACTTTCTGCTGCGTTTAGGCGTCGTTTCTTTTCCTTCTTTTTTCTTTTTCGGTTTGGGCTCTTTAGGAGTCTTAGGTTCTTTAGGTGTTTTCGGCTCTTTTTCCTTCTTAGGTTTCGCCTCTTTTGGCTCCTTGGGCTCTTTCGGTTTACGAGGCTTTCTTGGCGGCCGCGCCTTTTTGCTCTTGGTAGGCCAATCCTCTTCATTATCGCCACCAGACGTAGGTTTCATATCTTCGATAGAATCTGCTGAGGTGTCCACAATATTACTGCTGTCTCCAGGAGTGACTAGATTTTCGGACACTGGTTGCTCAGGTTGTGTTGTTGGCTGAGCAACAATTGGCGCTGCAGCTTCCTTATCTGCCTTTTTCCTGCTTTTCTTGGCTCTTGATGTACCTTTAGTTCGACCTCTACCAGTCGTACTCGATACTTGAGGACTATCCACAACTGCAGGTGCTGTAAAAAGCGGAGTTTGTAGAATACATTGAGATCCACCATTGCATTGCTCAGTAGTCTCGTGTTGTTGTAGAGCTTGAAGTTTGTCTTGCAAGCTAACTATTTTTTCTTGTATTTCAGGCGATGGTGCCATGCAGTACAGTTCCTGCAACTGCTGTTGAAGAGCTGCTCTTTCTTGATGATGAGTGACGGGAGCTAATGGATTCGTAAATGCAGGTGTAATAGACGTTGGAGTACTAGTCGGTGACATGTAATTTATATTCGTTATACCTGTGCTATTAACAACAGCGTTAGTATCACTTGGTGGATGATATGGTTGAGGCGTTTGCTGTTGAGATCCAACCACCATATCGTTTGTATACATGTTATTCGTTTTCGGAATATTTGTATATTCTCCAAAAGGCTGTTGGCCAGGAGTGATGGGTTGAGAAGTAGGGACTACGGAAGGGATATTTGAGGTCTGAACGGGTCCACTAGCTGGAGTTTGCCCAACAGCAGGAACCTGCGGTGGTTGTACCGTTCCTGCAACCATAGTTGGCGCAACAGTGCTTGCTGCAGTCTGAACTTGAGGTACTTGGTTCGGTATTTGACTTTGTACCTGTGTCGACTGGTTTGGAATCTGATTCTGCACCTGGGTCGATTGATCTGGAATTTGACTCTGTACCTGCGTTGACTGATTGGGTACTTGATTTGGCTGAATTGGAGCCAATTGATTAGCAATTTCGTTCGAAGACTGAACTTGCGATGATTGATTTGGAACTTGACTTTGTACCTGCGCCGACTGATTCGGAATCTGCGGTGTTTGATTTAAGATTTGAGATGATGGTTGTATTGACTGATCAGGAATCTGAGGCTGACTCGAGGCTGGAGACTGTAACGGTGGCGAAACCGCAGTATTGCTTTGCGAGAGTACATTAACTTGCGGCGTTAGCGATGTGTGAGATTGTAGCTGCGATTGTGCTGGCGACTGCAAGGTGGGCTGCGGAGAGTGCCGCCCTAATACTGATGATTGAGACTGAGCCACTTGCGACTGAGTGACAGGCTGAGACTGTTGTGGAGGAACTATCTGCATTTGTGGCGACTGCATTGCCGGTGGTATTGGGGGTATCGCCTGTTGCGATGGAGCAGGCTGTGAAATCTGAGATGGTACTGAAGTAGGCTGACTGATTGGGGCTGGAATTGTCTGAGGTGCCGATCCCATTAGTGACTGACCCATACTCACTTGTGGTACCGGCGATAGCGAGCAACTAAGCGATTGTGATTGGCTTACTAGTGGCTGCTGAGTAGGCGGTGGCGTCGTACAAATCGAATGTTGTTGCTGGGCAGAGCTTATTTCCGGTGTTTGATCATTAGTATGTGTATCAGGTATCTTATTTTCTACGTTAGAAATCGAACTTTGCACCGGTACCGAACTTGCAATCGGTTGTTGCTGTTGTAGCATCGGTGGAGATGCACATTCAACATTATTACTAGTACTAGTGGCAGGTAGTGATTGTACGGGTTCGATGATCGCTGGATTTACGGACACCGGTTCCATCGATGCATTATTGATTTGAGGGCTGCTGTGAATTGGACTCTCTCTTTGCTGCTGATTCAGCATGTCTTGACTACTTATCATCTGATTTTGTTGGCTTGGTTGTGGTTGAAGCGGTTGGTGTAGATGTTGCTGTGGCTGTTGTTGCTGTTGCTGCTGTTGCTGTTGCTGTTGCGGTGGTGGCGGCTGTTGTTGCGGTTGTGGTTGAAGCTGTGGCTGATGATGTGGCTGCTGATGTGGTTGCTGATGTGGCTGCTGCTGATGAGTCATTGACTGGTCTGGAATTTCAGGCTCCGGAATAGGAGGCGGGTGAGAAAGGGAATGTACGGAACTTTGAACGATTTCCGCAGGCTCCCTCGACGTCGTCTCAACCACGCTGTGAATATTTTCGTTCCCGTTGATCGGATACAGCGGCGCACTCTGTTCGGATACAACCGGCGGAGGTGGCTGCTGTGGCTGCTGCAGTGGCGGAGGTTGTTGATGGGGCTCTATCATACTCCGTCCGTCATTTAAATTCATCGTCGGCCTGATTAGCGGTGGCTGAGTCTGTGGTGGTTGCGGCTGAGGTTGTGGTTGTGGCTGTGGCTGTGGCTGTGGCTGTGGCTGTGGCTGAGGCTGCGGCTGCGGCTGATGCTGCGTTGGCGGCCATTGCGAGGGCATCGGCATACGTGGCCCTGTCACCACTGGGCCCATGGGACTTTGTGAAGTCGACTGTGGTAAGACATTTGGCGCGTGAGATATAGGCGGCCGAGATTGATACTGGCCGTAGTCTTGAGATGATACGTTTGGATTCGAGACTGAGACGCCTGGTATCACCATTTGTTCGAGGGCTTGGAGCGTCGTTTGCTGTGTGGTGGCAGCAGAACTCATTGGCATCGATGTTGGCGGGCAAGGAGAAACAGACACCGGCTGAGACTGCTGCTGTTGTTGCTGATGCGGGAGTTGTACATGAGGATGAGGCGACAGCGTACTGGGCTTGGCAGGGGACATTATTGGCCTGAAATTATATTATTTTTTGTTATAACTTCATATTCTCTTTAACGCTTTTTAATAAATGTATACAGATGCTGCGTTGGTGTAAATCATAGAATCAGATAGAAAAACAATTGCATTTAACTTTAGGGAATAAATTTTTCTTTAATTAGTTCAGATACCTAATTTTTTGTATAATAATACTTAAAATAACTGTCTAATACTGCAGTTTTATAAAGCAGTGAGTATAAAATGAGGAACTCACAATAATTTCTCATTTACTTTTATTACATGAATTGGTTACAAAGGAAATATTAGTTGCAACATCTGAAACTTTTATAATACCTAATTTCAAATACTAAACTGTATTTTATATTTATTTCAAAATAAAAGTTAATAAATATAATTATAGTGTTACCTAGGAGACATTTGCTGTTGTACAGCTGGTGGCCTAGGAGACATTTGGGGTCTAGGAGACATTTGCGGAGACAATTGAGGAAAAGACGCTTTGTATTGTGGACTTGTGGCATGTTTAGTAGGCCCATATTGAGGTGTAGGCCCAGGATGTTGTGGTTGATTGAACATTTGCGAGGAATGATGAGGATATTGTGGGTCCATAGGCTGCTGCTGAGGTTGCTGCGGCACAGAGTGTTGTGAATGTTGCTGCGCATGCTGACCCTATAAAAAATAGAATATATAATAATTAGACCAACAGTGATCCATGAAAAGATTATTTTTATATAAATTACATTTTCCAAAAAATAATTAGTGACTTGCTTGACAACGAGAGTTCCAAACATATTTTGATCATGCATTCAAATCTTTTAATTCTTTTATGAAGTGCATCATTCAAATACGTAAACATATGATACTCTATTAATTTAAAAAAAAAATTAAATTATTATATCTGCTGTCACTAATTATATTTAATCACACAATGAAACTGAACAAGAAAGAAACTGTAAGTCTAATCAGATTCATATCGTAATGACGAGAGACAGCAATGATCTAATTTGAAGAGCAATTTCCGATTTTGACGGTAGCACATACTTTTTTGTTAGAGGAGTCAAGAAAGCGTCTGCTTACCAAGGGCGGGTACTGCTGATGCGAGGGATGAGTCTGATGGGACGAGTGGGACGGATGGTGATGAGGCAGCCGCTGGGGCTGCTGCTGGGGCGGCTGCGGCTGCTGGTGCATCGTGGGGCCGAAGCCGAGATAGCTCGAGGAGCCACCGTACATGGAGGCCGCACTACCCTGCTGGTAATGCTGCTGCTGGCCCACCATATGCTGGTACGCGCTGCTGCTCGAGCTCGACTGCATGGCCTGGTGCGGCACACCCATGCCGCCCATCATGCCCTGCTGGGCCGAGAAGTGCTGCTGCTGCTGCTGCTGCTGTTGCTGCTGTTGCTGCTGCTGTTGCTGCTGCTGCTGCTGCAGCTTCTGGCTCATGACGGGCGGCTCCTGCTGGTGGCCGTACTGGGGCATGTGCTGCCTGTAGCTACCAGGCTGCGGGATCATCTGGTTATAGTGCCTCTGCATCTGGGGGTAGGCGTTGCTCTGGGCTGGCCAGGCCTGCATGCCGGGGTCCATGGCCATGTTGGCCCGGGCCATCGGGTGCTGCTGCTCCATCGAGTACATGCTGTCGGAGTAGCCGGGGTACTGGGCCGCCTGTCCCGGGTGCGGCCCCTGGGGCGGTCCTCGCTGCTGCGGCCCGGGCCCCGGTGGCCCTAGGCTTCTGCCCTGAGACGGGAAGCCAGCGGGCCCTGGTCCGGGCCCTGGTACCATGCCGCGCTGGGGTACGCCGCCGCCCCCGGCGC
Source organism: Megastigmus stigmatizans (assembly GCA_900490015.1). NCBI lineage: Eukaryota > Metazoa > Arthropoda > Insecta > Hymenoptera > Megastigmidae > Megastigmus > Megastigmus stigmatizans. The sequence goes on from UELV01154104.1 coordinate 41,155, forward strand.
CTGGCCCCGTCTCGAACGTGCCTAGATTCTGGTTAAACATGCTGCGCTGCTGCTGCTGCTGCACTGCTGGGCTCTGCAACGGATTAGCGCCGCCGAATTCAGATCCACCAAAAGACGTTAATTTCTGTAAGGGAGATTCCTGGTTAATGCCGTACGACTGGTTAATGTAACTCCCTCCTCCATTAGGGCCGGGATTCGGACCATCTCTCGACACTACGACAGAATTGCTTGCTGCTGTCGGGTCAAAGTGATCATTCCCCCCGAGATCAGGAAGAGCATCGAGCATCGATCCACTGACATCTTCGCCGAAAAGGTCGTACGAGTCCATGTCTTTACGCTGCACGACTCTGCTTCGCCTCCTTGTCGGGCTTGTGGGAGTATCGAACAATTTTCTTTAATACCGCTAGCGTTCCCATCATTGCTTCTTCTCTGTGTCTTCTGAAACAGCAAACAAATTACACCTTTAGTTATATTATAAATATACGTCTCTCAGCTACTTGTATAAGTATATAAGATTAGCAAATTAGTACATATACATGTATAATTATTTGTTAATATGTGGTATGTTATTTTGATTTGGGCGACAGCGATGTATGAAGCGGGCACCAAAGGGGAAAAGCTATACGCTTATGGCTCGAATTTTTCATAACCGCTATAACTTCTCCCCTCAAGAGCCTGCCAAGTCTTCTGGTCATTCGCGGTTCATCACCTGAAAGAAAGCACTCATTGCTATGGCATGCATGTATATTAATAACTAAATTTCCACTCACACACCCACTCACACACGGCTATAATGGTGGCACAGCCACACGGCACAGACACAGTCTCACAAGTACAATCACCTATACTTTTTATAATACACAACGCACAACGCAGCTCTTTTTCATCCGCACCGTTCAACAAGTTTTCTCGGAATAGATAAATTAAATAGATCGCACTTTATTAGCGCACTCGCTAAAGTGCAGTTGTGCTTGATTGTTAAATGAAAAAAAAAAAAGAAAAAAAAAATATGGTGTTCGTCGATCAAGCAGTAATTACGGCGGCTCAGCAAATAATTACTTTATACCTACATACGTATATGTATGACAATGTATGTTGCTTTTCGACTCAATCGCACTGATAATCTTTGCTTCGTCAATTCTGTTGGCATATAGCTAGAACGTCAGTTGCGATGTAGACGCGACGAGCGAAAAAAGTTTCACCGACCATGAGAGAAACTAAAGAGCCTTCGTAGCTACACTTGAAATAATATATATATATATATATATATAGACGGATCGTCACTGGTCGAATCGAGCTAATTTTATCGAGAACTCGTAATTTTAAAAATCAGACTTTCGAGGTAGTCAACTAACCCGTCCTGCAATTCTCTTACGAAGTTGCACATTAATAAATTAAGCATGTTACAAAATTGCTAGACTAAATTTCTCAGCAATTATGTGCATCAGGAACCAAGCATACTTCACGGCAAGTCCGTCTATCGTGTTATTCGAAGCCTCGGCGCATGGATCTACTTGGAGAACCGCAAGTGCAAAATCAGCGGGGAAAGAAAAGCGAGAAAAGAAAAGTGTTAGATAGAGTAGAAGCGAAGCTGCAGTAGCAGCAGCAGCGTCTGGAAAATCGATTTTCAGGGCTCCCGCAGTGTGTCTCCGGGGTGCACACACAGGGCACGCCGGATGAGCTGAAGGAATGACAAAAATCCATCGAGCGCGTACGTCCGTCTCGCTCGTTCGTTCGAGCTCGCTCTCTCTCTCTCTCTCTCTCTCTCTCTCTCTCTCTCTCGCGTTCTCGCTCACTCGCTCACTCCCTTACCACCCGATCCACTCCTCGTCCACCGTTTCCAGATACAGAGAGACGCGCACAGCGCGAGTTTGGAGGAGCAAAGAAAAAAAGGAGCACGAGACGCCTGACGTAATTGCTACGACGTGCAGGCTTCGCACACATATCCAATCGCGAAATGCACTTTTATATATAAATATATGTACACCAAGTTGGGCGACCTTTTCGTTACCTCTCTCTCTCTCTCTCTCTCTCTCTCTCTCTCTCTCTCTCTCTCTCTCTCTCTCTAGCACGCGAAAAAAGAAGCCGATCGAACAGCACAGAACAGCGCGAAAAAGCTTAGGTCGGCCGTTACATATGGGATATTCTTACTGCTGGTCACTCCCGGCCGTTCTCCTCTCGCAGCTCATGCTCGCGTCTTCGGCTGCTGCGTGGCGTTGATCAGCAGTAGCAGTAACAGCAGCAGCAACATCAGTATACTACAGTAGTAGCAGTAGTAGCAATAGTAATAGTAGTAATAATAGCAGTAGTAGTAGTATAGCAGTAGGAGTCGGTCTGGAAAAGGGCCGCCAGGTAGCCAAGCACGGGGTCGGGGGTCGGCACTCGACCGCCGCCGGCTTTTACTTATATACACTCACGGGCACAGACACAGGCACACTCACAGACACAGTCGGCCGCAGAGAGACGGAGCAGCGCCGCGTGAGTGTGAGAGTCAAAAGGGCGAGGAGACGCTCGTCGCGCGCGCGACTCGCTGTGTAACCACGTCGAAGACGAGGACGAGGACGAGGACGACGGCGGCGACAGTGGCTACCCTACGCCATTATCGCGCCTCTCCGTTCATGGGCGCACATACACGGCGGCAGCGTCGGCGGCGGTGGCGGCGGTGGCGGCAGTGGCGGCGGTCGCGACGGTGGCGAGTTCAGCGCCAAGATCTCTCGAGCTGCCGCACGCACGGAGCGAATATACGTATATAAAACGCCTAGCGCATATAGGCATACACGCACAGAGAGAGCGAGAGAGAGAGAGAGAGGCAGTCCTGAGTCGTAAGGGTCTCGTCGTGTGTGCAGCGCGGCTGACGCTCGATATTCTCTCTCTCTCCTGCTCCCGAACCCCGAGACTCGGCAGCGTCACTTTTCACGTCAAGAGCCTCACGAATTCACGACGCTGTCGTGTGTGTAAGCGAGCGACCGTGCGTGCGTGCGTGCGTGTGTGTGTGTTGCTCGCCCTGTCTCTCTTCAACTCGCCGCGCGCATACACAGGACAGACAGACTAGTCGTCGGAGTGTGGCAGGCCGCGTAACGTAACGCAGCTGGCAGGGTACCTATATAGGTCCTGCGAACGGGCCGGTCTCGCTGTCTATCCTTGTATCCTTGCTCCCCAGACCGTTGCTCACTCCGATAACTCTCGTCGTCGCCGCGCCGCCGTCGCTTGCTCTGTCTGTTGCGTGTACGAATGAGTGTGTGCCTCTGTGTGTTTGAGTGTGTGTGTGTGTATGTGTGCGAGTGCGAGGCGGTGCGCGCACGCTCCGCGTTTTCCGAACGAATAAGAGACAAGCGAGAGAGAGAGGGAACTCGACCTCCTGTTCCGCGGTGCTCGACTCTTCCTAGTTCCTGAGAGCGCCCTAGCAGTTCCCCTTGTTCCTCTCTCTCTCTCTCTCTCTCTCTCTCTCTCTCTCTCTCTCTGTGTTTCCCTCTCTCACTCGTAGCTGGTCGAGCGAGCAAGCCGCCTTTTGGTAGCCGTGCGCGAGGAGAGCGAACGCCGCGGCGGCAGCGAAGAGCAGAGAAAGAGAGAAGAGCAGCAGCAGCAGCAGCAGCAGCAGCAGCAGCAGCAGCGGCGGCAGCAGCGGCAGCGGAGGCGAGGTGCGAGTGTGGCCCGAATCATTCCGCGCGTGTCTCCCTCTTGCTCCCTTACATGGCCCTCGCCCTCTCTCTTTCTCTCTCTCTCTCTCTCTTGCACACCCGGCGCACCGTTCAGCTCCTTCTATTAGCTGCTAGAGCTATCTCTCCTAGCGCAGATCTCCTCGTCTTTCTACAGCTGTTTCTCGCTCTTTTCGCTTTCTGTGTGTGGTTCGCATGCATAGCTATATACATGCAGTGTATAAGAGGAGAGCTATATAGTTAAAGCAAGAGAGGAAGAATTAAAGCAATAGAGCAAGAGAGCTCTGCTCCGACTCACACTGCGGAGGAGCCAGTCTCGCCATCCTTTTCCCACGCTCGGTCTCTGCGCTGCGGCTTTCTCTTTTCGCGCTTCTCTCTCCCTCTTCTGGCCCTGCTCCGAAACACGCGCTCCTCTCTCTCTCTCGGTCTTTTCTCTCTTTTTTATACTCTCCCAACTCCCAACGCTGTACCCCTCCATCCACCATGTACAGTGTATATACGCGCGGAGCTCGCTGGCTAGTCGCTCCCTACACACACGCCGCACGTATATATGTATATATGTATACGCCGCGTTTCGTGCTCGTGCTGCTGCTGCTGCCGCTGCTTATACGAGACACAGCAGAGGGAGGGAGAGTCGGCACTCGGCGGGCCGCTTCCACCGCCGCGGCGGCACACGACCACCAGATATATATCTCTCTCTCCTCTCCGCATACATGTATATCTTGTACACTTACGATCTCTGTGTGTTAGCTCGTAGCCAGAGTACAATACTTGTACAATAGCACTCTACGTATAGGTACGTACACATATGCATATATGCACGCCGGACATGTGCATAAAACACTGGGAGATAGGTATTAAGAGAGCTAAGCGCTCTTGCCTGCAAGTAAAGTAGCCATGCTCCAAACTTCGAAAGGAGTCTTCTACATACCTACTTATACTTTGCATCGCGAGCTCCCCTATACTCATATGTGTATCCATCTATATTTGCAAGTCTGTCGTGACAAGGGCAGAGAGGTGTACTCTTTGCATGGTTTACCTTCCACCCCATGGGCGGCCTGGCCTCGCTTTCAGAGAGAGAAAAAAAGAGACTATCGCATCTCCGTACGTATATTATATTCGGCCGGGAGCTGGCAAAGGTGTCGCCGGCGGCAAAGGCGCCGGAGGTGGACCAGAGCTGCTGGGAGGGCAGGCCACGCTCGCTGGCAAATACTCCACGATTATCCTGGAGATTGACAATTCAAAGGACAGAGGACACACAGCAGCAGCAGCAGCAGCAGAGAGGAACCGGACAGACAGACTTGACGAGGGTGGGAGAGAACTGGGAGTGATGGAGTCGAGAGAGACAGAGACAAGATAAGGAGAATAAGACGCGCGGGGGGCGATGGAGGAGGAGGAGGAGGAGGAGGAGGCAAGGGGGATCATCGCCGCGCGTATACAGAGAGAGAGAGGGGGAGAAAAGTAAAGAGAAAGAGAGATGAGCGACGCTGCGGAGTACGCGCTCTTTCACTTCGGCAACTCGTCGCTCGCGCCTGTATATACACACGGCATATACGTACACCCGTTTCCCGATGCCACCACGACAAAACGCGAGAAGAAGGGGCAAGTAGAGAGAGAGAGAGAGAGAGAGAGA